>JAHWFP010092188.1:34333-90701 GCA_023313725.1 Lithobius niger | reverse complement strand
TTAAGGATAACACGAATTCTTTCGTGCATCATTTCAGTATAGTACTACTCACCAACCCAACACTACAGAAACAACGTTTTATTTCAGTCTGATGGCCTTCACTTATAGGTCTTCATCAAATATTTCGCTTCTGAACTTGGCATCTGGAGGCGGGGAGGCAAGTGTTCCCCATGCCCCCTCTGCTATCTCCGACTCTCTGTTACACTTTATTTACCGTTTCTTTGTTTCATTTACGTTTCGGTAAACGTTTTGCGGTAAGCGCTTGATTGCGTACATTCTTAAGGCCTTTGTGGAAGGAAACAAAACAGATTTCTACCGTATTAAACCTTTAATAGCTACTACGACTTACTGCGAATATTTTTTAAGTCTGTCAGTCGTGGGATTCGAGCCGATATTCAGTGTTTTGAAGCTAACGATGTTAACCACTGGGCTGTGTTGCCTGCTGTGCTAGGAAGAACCCTCCTATACGGCAGTGACACAACGTAGTATTATTGTGTATAACTCTATGGTGGAGTCAGTAACTGGGTTAGCTGCAAAGAGCACTGGAGGACGAAAAGAAGGGCGTCTTATGAAGGCAATGCTATTAGACTGGATTTCTTAAGCCTTTAACGCGCGATTTTTGTTGTTGGAGAAAACAACGTTCCTTTAAGCCAAAGAAATCCGCTCTCAAAGCACTGTCTTGACTAGAAAAGTACTGTCTTGACTAGAAAAGCACTGTCTTGACTAGAAGTGCCGTTGTTTTCCGTTACATTTTAATCTAGTGCACCTTGTAGCTATTACCTCCAAATGGTGTGTCGTAGCCAATATGACGTCACTTGACGCTGCTCTATAGCTTGGGTCGCGCGTTTGGATTCTGTTTTTGACTGTCTTGACAGCCGTAGCCGTTTGGGAACGTTGACAGTTAAAGGCATGAAGCAAAAGAAAAGACACAAACGGAACATGTCACATAGTTGTACGTCATTATAAGGAACAGTTAGAAAAATGATGAACACAGACCGAAAGTATTCTAACGACTCTTATGATATATCCGTGTAAAACAAAAAGTGGTGTAGACATGCCAAAATATGCTTTTAGTTGCTAACAGTTAACAGACATATGTCTTCTAGTGAGCCGCCTTTTTATCATTAACAATCAATTTTTTTAACAATCGGATGTCTACAATGGGATGATCTACTGTTACTTGGCAGCGACACACTAGCGTGTGTCTAGATCTGAGCGTAAACAAAGATGGCAATAGCGACAACAATGTAATAGCCGGAGGAGGATATTTGCGAAGCAAAACTAATGAAAAAATGATTGTTTAGTACCATTTTCTGTTGATTCTTTTTAAGGTTAGATTGTAACACCACCATCCACGGCAAACATTAGTTGCCCCAACCTACCTGCTTTTCTCCCAAATTTGTGTTTTCATTCATTTGTGCTTCAGTGCACCAAGAAAAGTTCTTGTTTGCATTGACTTTTTCCAGTGTCTTCACACCATTTTTCCTGGAATTATTGCAGGTGACGGATTGTAGAGGGGCCATGTTACTTCAGTTGCAAGGGAAGGACCATACTACTGTACTAGAAATTTCTATTCATATCTTCGTTGCTGACAGGAGAGAGAATGAATTGGCCATTCTATGACCTTTTGCTGCTGCTCTTTATTTTTATTAATTCATTATGTTTTCCTTTTAAACAGTATATTCTAATTACGATGAATAGAATAGAATAAAATGGAATAGAATTGAATAGAATATACTAAATTCAGCGTGGAGTCCTGGACTCATTAGAGCCAGCCCACCCAAACCCAAAGGAGGGGCCATACAAAGAAGAAAAAAAAAGAGTTATGTTTCCTGTTTATCAATTATTATTTTTTTTCTGTTTTCCTTGGTTGCCATTATAAGACAAAGCATTCGCTTGAAACACTTTATATGTTTACACTGCTCTCTCATTGTCACATGAACACCCATGGTTAGCCTGTTCGCCAAGGTATTATCGCCAAGGTATCCATGCCAACATCACACGAGTGAAAATTGATTAAACTGTCCTTTGAGAAGACAGGTATTTTGTTTACCAAGCCATCGAAGGTAATTGAGATGGCGTTTGTTTTCTAAAGTTCAGGTTTTTTTTATTAATCTAAGAACATTAAGTGGACTTTGTGATTACACTTTGTGATCTTTATGTGATCTTTTCTCTGACACCTTACAAACAATTCACAGCATAACTGGTGTTAAAGATGGGTTAGGAAAATGAGTGGGAAGGAAACAATAAGGTACATTAAAAGACACTGGAGCCAGAAAAGAAGCACATGAAAAAAGAAAAAAAAAACACTAATATTTCGATACTTGGGTACATACACGCGATATCTTCGTCGAGTTAGAATATTTTTTTTAAATTACAGAGAATTTATTTTCTTGCCCACGATAGCTCTCCACCCACCCGATTTACGTTTAACTTACCTGTTGATTAATGACGCTGTTGTGTTGCGTCAGTGGTTAAGGGGGAGTTTGGGCGTAATTAGTTAAGATAAGATAAGATAAGATAAGATATGTTTAATCTTGTGTTTTGCTAAATCAGACATTGCTCACTAATGTGACAATCGACTTGTTAAAGAATGGTACTCTTCCAATGCAAACACCCTTCGTTTGAATGTAGGCCTTACCTGTAAAGATTACTGCTGCTTGTGACAACAACAATCCCTCTGTATACCTCAGTATTGCTTCCCCATTGTAGAACTTCTTTCTCTCGCTCTGGCCCTCTCAACCCTTTTTTTGCCCTTTTGCTTTTTTCTCTGCCTTGAGTTTTGAAGAAGAACAGTTGTGTTTTTACGTGGCTTTCTGTTCCTGTAGCCACCATGTTGGTTTTAGGCCTAGCCTCATTCATCATGCCCAGAAATGTTGGATAACCACCTGTTTACTCGTATCTAGCTACAGTTGTGTCTCCGGACCGTGGACTTTGTACAGGTCAAGAAAGTTTCCGTCATTTTCCGACTGTCAACATGTTTTTTTCCGACTTGGCCCCGGTTTTGCTGAACTTTACCCCCGATTGTAAGGAATGACCCTTAAGCATCCCCAACCTGAGAGAGAAGTCCGTGTGAACTGGTTTCATCCCTCCCTGATTGGAGATATAATTAGCCGAACGAGAACCGGACTAAAAGAAGAAGTCTCTCTTTTGGTGTAATATAATGTGTGGACCGAAGAACGATGTTCGTTCCCTATTTCTTAAGGTCAGGAAGCAGATTACCGGGGAAGCGATCCATAGAAGCGGCCTCTAAAGAAATAAAAGGTTGGGGGAGCCCGTTGGGAAGCTTCACAGACCATGGCTCTGCAGGAACCTATGCCATAGCATCGGAAAGCCATACTCCAACTAACCTCTTCCTGAAAAAACACCATACATTTCGACTAATAGGCAGTTCCCAAGCTGATACAGAAGTCACATGGTTGCAAGAGACGTTCACAACGTTTGTCTTTTGCCACCCTGTAAATTCTGTATCAGCTTCGGAACTGGCTGTTAGCCGAAATGTAAGGTGTTCTATTATTTTTATTCTGATGAACGTGTGTATGCACCTTGGTATCGAAATATTAGTGTTTTATTTATGTCACATGTGCTCCTGGCTCCAGTGTCTTTTAATGAACAATGCTGGACAAAACCATTTCTAAACAATAGGCACTTGTTACATAATTTTGGGGATGGTTTCGGTAAAGGGGAAGACTTCAAAATAAAAAAAATACCAAACAAACTAACATTTCACTTGTCTGCAATTCGTACGACTTCGTTTAGAAAACAAAAACTCCAGCAGTATACTACCACTATAAAGAGGTCATAGGGCATTACCACCTTGCTATCGTACCCCACATCATGCTAGGGTAAACAGCAGTAGTATGTTTGCACAGGGATAGAGCATTACTATTTGGATATCATACACCACACCCTATGGACTACAGTAATAGAGTGTTTGCATGGGGATAGAGCTGGCTATGTTATCCAACATGCTAGGGAATACGGCAGTAGTATGTTCGACCAGGGAGAGCGTACCAACAGTCTGTTTTACTTCACACACTTGGGACGACAGCAATATAGTATGTTCGAACAGGGACAAAGGGCCACCAAACTGGATATGTTGCTTCACATGCTAAGAACTACAGCTATATAGTATGTTTGCACAGGAAGAAAGCATTACCATCTGTTTATATTACCGCATATGCTAGGGATTACAGCAGTAGTACGTATGGACAGGAGGAGAGCGTTACCATCTGGCTATGTTACCACACACACAACGGATTACAGCAGTAGTGCGTTTGACCAGGGAGAGAATACCGACTGGCCAAGTCACTCCGCACACTAAGGATAACAGCAGTAGTATGTTCGCATAGGGAGAGAGCGTCACCAACTGGATATGTTACTTCATACTACAGCTATTGTATGGTTACAAAGAAAGAGCATTATCATCTGGCTATATTACCCTTTATGCTAGAGACTACATCAGTAGTACGTCCGCACAGGAGGAGAGTGTTACCATATGCTTATGTTGCCACATATGCTACGACAGTGGCAGTAGTATAGTAGCACTGAAAGAGTGTTACCATCTGGCTGTGTTACCCAAAGACGATATGGACTACGGTCAAAGAATATTTCCAATCTACTGGATAGTGCCATACGTAATTAGGACCTTTGGGGTTTGGGTTTATTGTCCGTTTGATTTGCAAAATTCGGACAACCATGGGAAGTAATTTTTCCTAGAACGTAGAATGATGAGAGTATTAGAAATTCAGCCCCTAGTGCCCTCTAGACGGGATCAGCTTAGAGAGTAATTCTTTTCTTAGCATGTTTACATAGGAGGTTATTCCAGCCTTTAAAACTCCTAGGCTATCCAACCTTCGTCCCCGTGCATTATTGTGTTTTCATAGGGAGCTTACACGTCGAGGAATTCTAAAGCAGGGATTAAGATAGATCCATTCAGGTTTGTATCTAAATTCATCATTTTTTGGTTATTAGAATTTTTTACTTTTAACTTCGTTTGAACTGCTGTTTAAGATGGAGTCACATGCACCCATTTATAAATAAATACTTAAATGCTGCCGGTAATAATTTTAGTGGAAAATAAAAGTCAAACATCATCATCATCACCATCACAGTTATTGGCCTCTGCACTGTGAATGAGGTTGGCGCTAATAACCTAGTTGTCAATGCGTCATTAAACCCCAATCCCCCCTCTTCGGTCACTCATGAAATGGTATCGCTGCAGAAACATTTTTTATTTCAAGGAAATGTTTTGACCGATATTGGAATTCTTTACCTGAGCACATTGTCGCTACCTATTTGCTAAACAGGCTTCATGACTGGATGTGGTATCCAGTCTCCTCTTTGAGTCGGGGCTGGGGGTGGGTGCTTTAAAGTCACGAGTTTGGAAACGTCACTTTATATTCTATTCTACTATATTCTGTAAATCTCTGTAAAAGTATGCTTATCACTCAGTACTGAAGTTCTCTGCCTGGCAGTATGTCAGTTTGTTTGTTTTGTTTAGTGCTTAAACCACTTAATCAGCTCTGGATGAAATTAAACCTTTATGGGTGATCCTGACGATTTCAGACTTATCTGATCATGGAAACGGAATTTGTAACACATTGTCAGTCAGGCTAATTTGTGAATAACTTTTAGCAATGCAAAAGTATTGCAAATATGCATTTTGGTTAAATTGGGATTGAGTTAGTGGTGTCTGCCCTAATGCTGTCTGATGTTGCATGCCATCAGTGATATTTGCAATAAAGTGTTTCTTGCATCAGATTAAATTATAAAACAGAAGAAGTAAGCGGTGTATCAACTGTCCACAATATTTGTGTAGTTTTGGCTTCAGCAATGTTGCTAACAGTTTTGTCCAATGTGAGGCTTAAATCTTTCTTACTCAGCGATTAACAATGGAGCACTATGGTTTTGATCACAGATGGTGTGTTACCAACTTTCACGAAAACAGCATTACAAATTAATATTTTCCTGTTAATGTCACCCAAAAAGTGAAACCATAAGAGGCACCTGTTGGAGTCAGATATAAATTGAATGCAAAATCTCAAACAGACCAGTCGCATAAATTATTATACCTGAGCGAAATCAGCGAGAAATAACTAGTAATGTGTAACGAACAATATTTTTTACCCAGCCAATCTAAACATTTTCTCAAGTGTTTTGTTTAGTAGCCAATACAAGAAAGCACCCGTTTAATGTTTGGTGTAAAATGAAACATAAGCTAGCGCACTTGCCAACATCGAATGACTGTGGTCTTTATAAGGAAAAATAATGGAATACAACCGTGAATGCAAAGTGTATGAGGTGTGGTATGCTAACGAAGCTTGATTACGAAACATGGTAGACAAATGATAGGTGTACGCATTTACCATCACACGTTAGCTAGAAAACGAAACTATTTTGAACATTATATTTTTTGTGAACCCCTAATAAGACATCAACTGACTACATTTAAAATTATGGTCTTATGCAAATTGTGCTATTTAACAAGAGGAGCAGGTTCCATGTTTGTTCGAGATCAGAAGACTGGGTATAAAAGTTTGTCTCGAAACTAATGAACTTTTAGATTTTGTTGACATAGTACTTTAAAAACTAAATACGACAAAAAAACTTGTCTATATGTGTCAGGACAACCTCTGCATTCATAGTCCAGATGACTACCACCCTTGTTTGTTGTTTGACTAAAGCTTTCCAGAACTTTGGAAAAAATGAATGCAAGTAATTAAAGAAAAAAAAAAGTCAAAAACAAACTTCTTACCTTTCTATATAAATCAGCTGCTCTATAATACAAGGCAAAAATTAGAAATCCATCTCGAAGGAAAGTGAAAACGATGATTGTATGAAAATACTTAACATATCTTGGAATTTTGGCTACGTTAAACAACCGTACCGTGACGATCATTTCAACAGTCAGTCCAGTGAGTAAAATGAGTAGAAATGGTGAATTAACTTTGTTCATTTCGTCTACCAGATTTACCAGATAATCGTAATGAGCACGCACATGCATAACACGTGTTACGGTCACAGGCTGTTTGACAAAATTTCTAACCTCACAATTATAGGCATCAAAACTGGCTCCCATCAAGTTAGCCAAAAAAGAAAATAAGCAAACACTGACCATCACAAAGTTGTAAGCCATTAATACATAAATGCAGACACTCCCAATGAAGATTGGTCTAAAGTAAGTCATTGAAATTTGGGAGGTATCCACGTAAAATAAAAACTGCCTCATGACATCAAGAAATGTAGGCTCATCGCTTACGATCACACATACTCCAATAATGATAGCTGTCAAGGTTGTATTAACGAAAACTGTGGTTAAGAGAGCTCGCATTGCTGAGCGGTATAGTTTTCTTCCGGCATTCTGGTCATGGTTCATGCTGATACACATCAGCTTACGAAGTAGGTCACTGAAACCTTGGCGTTTCCAGCGAAACCCAATGGAACAGCTAGTCGCCATAATGCCATTGATAAAACATCCTATTACCATTGCAATTTCGCTCACTTTTCTGCTGTGGATGAATATCGATAGCCCAGTAGCAAGATGGTATGCAGTACCAAATACTTGCACAAAAAATGCAAGTGTAAAAAGGAAAGATCTGAAATGCGTTGACCGTATTTCTTTTCGCAGAGAAAATACAACACCGAACATGGTAAACATTATTTTACCGAGTCGAAAGACTTTCTGTGCATACTCTCCCAACGTAGCACTATCACGAAGTTGGTCTTCAACGTAACACTGATTGTCTTCATTTTCTTCCATAGTGGGTTCCTCTCTTTTCATATTCTCACTGGTAATTGGATGAATTTTCTTACTCATTTTAGTTGTGGATAATGTGCCGTTCCTGATACTATATCTTCTTTCCGTAACTGTAGTTGAATACCCACCAAGCAATGCAGGTCAACTCTCCGACCTTTCACAACTAATAATGCATCAGACTTTCCTGGATCATAACGGACAATAGCCTATTAATCTATGCACGATAACGTAAAACTTCAACACCGAAGGTGATAAGAAAGTTGGGTTTTATCATATATAGATAAAAATAAAGGCAGCAAGTGTGCCAGAAAAAAAGAGCACACCGTTTCGGCGTTTTTAGCCCTCCGTTTCAAGTTTAAACATCTGCTATACAAACATTGTACAGGCAAATGCAAAGTCAAATGTCAAAGCACAAATTATACATTTTTAAAACTATAAAAAATGAACCTATACATACCTGGGTCGAAGGGAATGCGATAGATAATATACTTAACCCTTCAAATTTAGGAGATAAGTGAGGATAAGATTTAAAATTTATTTTAAATTCGTAATTTGTGCTTTGACATTTCACTTTGTGTTTGCTTTACGATGTATGTGTTGGTGATGTTTTACACTTGATAACAAAATCAACAGACTCTTTGAAGCATTGTGTTAATATTTTTCTTACGCTCATGCTGGCTTTATTTTTATTTATACGATATTATACTGCTTCTTATTGATTAATTGGGTTTTATTGGCTTGGTTTATGGCTACACGGACGAGTGGCGTGATTCGTAAAGTTGTAAAGCTTGGTTATCCTGCCTTAAGGATGGATTTCAGAATGTAAAGATGTGACATCCTGATAAATAATTTAATGAGGGAAGAGCATGGACCTACTTTCTACCACAAAGATATTATTTTGAGTGATTTAATACTCAGCAAAACAGTTGGCAGGGGTCCAACGTTACTAAGTATTGTAACATTACAATTTACTAAGTTTTTCACGAGACACCTTCACTGGAAATTTTATAAAAATTTGTACTTTCAACATTAAGTAAGTTAATGATAAAAAAATTCGGATTAATAAAATGCAAAATTAAAATAGCCGTTTTAAGTGCACAAACAAAAACATCAATGTGATGCTTAGAGTTATTTGATCTCACTGATGAGAACAATCAGCTGCATGCTTCCAGTTTTGTAACATTTCTTCAAGTCAGACTTCAAGTATGGTTTAAAAAATGTCATCGTGGTTAAATTTCATTTCCTAAGATTTTATGCTGATGCATGTATGTACACTACGTAATTGGGTTTATGATCCAGAAGGGTATTGATCCACAATAACGATCTATCTAGCCATCGATCTGAATAGATGATGTAACTGATCTAAAACATAACTGTTTCTACTTAGTTTTGAGCGATATAAGGTCATCAGTGAAACCTATTTTTTGTCCCGACGAACTAGATAAAAAAAAACGTGATATAGCTTAAATAATTTCAAAATTTATGTAATTTGGCAGAGTGATTCCCGAAATTTACCATTTACGTATTAAAGTTACTTCAAATTCGACTTGTGCTATGGTCACTGTACTGGGAAAATGCTTGCTTGCCATTTGTGTAAAAATAGGTGTTTTGCCCTGTAACTCGCATATTTTGCCCTGTAACAGTCATACAAGAAAAGTGCATATGACCAAAATTAAAGAAGGAATTTTTCTCTACCAAAATTATCTTTACACTTTTTCACAAAACAGAACCAGTCCTCACTAAATTGACTTTTCTGTATTTTAACTGCAATTAAGGTAATAGGTGTCATGACCATTTGTCTAAAATGTGGTGATGAATTAGTCATCCATAGATGCTCCTTTAGCTTTACCCCATAGTAGCAAAGCATTTTTGTTAGCCTTAGTGCAGGAGCAGGCTGAAGCCGAAATTCGTGATGCCTTTATGCAGCAAGTAAGGTACTCTATCATAGAAAAGCAATAGCTCCTCCCAAATTACAATGAAGTAATTTTATCGGCGTTATGGGAAAAAGCCCATCATCACCCTTGCAGACGAGTCTAATTCCATTGTTGTACTTCAATGTCTGTTCCAGGTTAACAGTAACGGTCCCACAACTTCACAAAATGCACTTAAAATTTTAATTTTCGAGAACAATTGTAGTTCTCTTGGTCACAATGACTGGAAAACCAGTTAAAAAAATCATCACACAGCACATGTTGTGTGATGATTTTTTAACTGGTTTTCCAGTCGTTGTGACCAAGAGAACTACAACTGTTCTCGAAAATTAAAATTTTAAGTGCATTTCACGAAGTTGTGGGACCGTTACTGTTACCAGGGACAGACATTGAAGTATAACCTCTCATTTCCACAAATTAACGCCTTTTTGGATCTAATTCCGTTGATTCACCTTAATGTAAATGAAGCTTACCTTATACTTCAAATCGCATACCTAAATTCACTCCGGTCGGAAAATTATCCTTTCGCTGCAAAACCCCTTGCATTTTGCGAATTAGTCATCGCTGGTTTCAAACTTTTTCATACCGCTTATATTTCTTGCATTACCTAGCTGTCGACGAGCCATTAAGCCTCAAATCCCCCCACCCCCTTGAATTGTGCATAGAATCGGCCGATCATCTTTAAATTTTCAATTAAATACGAATTTAGGGCATGAAAACGATTGGAACACTCACGGTGAAAATAGAGAAACTTTCGATTTCCCAAGGGACGTTGGCTGAGAAATAAGAAATAAATTCAGACGATCCAAGTCAGCGCTGTCAACAGTAGTGTCACTGAGCCATCTGTAATGCATATACGTCCCCACCGTTTTGACGAGTTGAGAGATTCTGAACTGAATTGTTGGTAAATGCCGTAATTTAGCATATGGAAGACAGAGCTCTTCATGAACCAGATTGGTTGATACGATTCGATTATTATTAAGCTTCGTTTTCTATTGGTTTAGTTTATAGGTGGAATGGTTATGGCAGAATTGTGCTGCAAATTGAAATGTCACCAATTAAAAAAAAATAACATAAGCTGAGTGGCACGAATGCGGCGGATGTCTATGTGGATTGATGCGTTTTTCGACACAACCTACTGTCTTAGTTCAGAATCGTACTGGAAATTAAAGTCGCCATTTTGAGACAAAAATGTTAGCCGAATAGGTAACACGATGACGTCTACTGGGAATTGAAAGCACACAATCCTGTTGGGAATTGAAAGCACACAATCCTGTTGGAAATTAAAAGCACCATTATGATTCAAAGTGTAAAATACCGCTTACGTTTTACTCACGACTACAATCGGAATTTAAGTGTGATGTTGAAGTAGCACGAAGTTGAAATTTTTAATAAATCCGTGCACCAAGTATATAGTCTGCTCCACATTACGCTTGCAGAAAACTAACTGTATAATGCCACGTTTCCTTGCACTACGAGTGCAAAAACATGTGGATATCACAAGAGTAGACTAAGTTACTGTTAGAGTCTACGAGTGGGATGTTTACATGTTTTTTTGCACTCGCAGTGGAAGAAAACGTGGCATCATACAGATAGTTTTCTGAAAACATAATGTGGAACAGACTATAGTACAGTACCACAACATAAAAAATGACTACAGATTTTTAGTTTTGCGGTAGCAGCAACCCGTATTTCAAATCTGTTTGGACAAAAAATTAAACCTGCCTCGAGTTTGGGACAAAAAAGAGGACCCCCCCCACGCCATGGGGGGGGGGGGGGGAGGAAGGGTAGGAATAAATTTCAAATCTTTTTGTTTGCTGCTTTTGGTGATGTCATCATCCACTGTTTTGTCCAAACAGATCGGGAATACGGGTTGCTGCTATCGCAAAGCTCAAAATTGCTAAGAAGTTTCTTAAACCTAATCTCACTCATGCTGAAATCCAAAAAAATTCGATGGCTTGAAAATGATCCCAAACTCAGTATTTGCAAGGCAGACAAATGTAATGACAGCATCCCATTAAATAAGCAGCAACTTAGCACAAATATTCTGGACGAAATCACTAATTATAAGAATGATTCAGAGCTTAAACGTAACCCGCAGTTTAAATAAATACTAAAATTAAGAAATTCTTTCAAGCACTCATCGATGCTAAAAAACTCCACCCAAAAATTTTGAAGCTTATCAGAAAACCCGAGTTCGAATCCCCTTGCATTTTTCCTCAAATTAAAACCCACAAATCCGGTTCCCACTCCGAGTAATAACGAGTGGCAAAAAAGCACAAAATTTGCCGCTTGCTAAAAGGCTTCCTCCTGTTTTACAAACAATACGGCGCCAAATGCTCTTGAAATTATCCATGAATCAGGAAATTGTACTGTCCCGGAAAATTTCGAATTTGTTTCTTTCGACGTGGAACAGATGTTTCCTTCCCCCGACCACATTTACATCGTTACTTGATTATATCTGAAAAACTTTGTGTATTCTACGCAAATAAGATTTCGTGTGGAAAACAATGTGTTTAAAATTGGATTTCTGATAAATGAAATTTGAAGTTATGAAACAACTGAAAGGTCGAGATGTACGAATTCTCTTCGGTCATTCCCAATACGAAGCTCAGACTATTATGGGGATACATGCCCTTCAGGATCGCTAGGAGGGACCGTCTCAAAGCCACTTGCAATTAAGGTGACGTATGTATGGGGAAGGGAACTGAGCATGAACAGGACCGTACTGATTGTTAGGCAAAAATATCAACTAAATCTTTATAAAATTAATTATCTGAAGTAGCTTCGCCGAGTTTTCGTTGTCTGAAGTCGTTTATCAGTTAACTTCCCAAAAATCATGCAGTTTGGAAAATTGTTGGAAATAAGTTGGCCTTAATAGTTAGCATTGGTAATGTTACTTTTTCTGTTCCCTTAGTCACCATGATTTAAAAGCCCGACTCTATTAATACAGAAGCGCCATTTAAACACAGAGGATTTCTATAGTGTAGTACCACTGGGCTGTTTGCTGGTGCTGAAGAGAAACAATAATTTAATTCCAGCTGGTTGAAAGTTGGTGCTGAATGCAAATAGGTTGCATGATTTCCTTTAAGTAAACATTACATTTCCCTCAATTATAATTGAAAATATTATTCCGGTATAGTCTCATAGGAAAATAGTGGCACTCAAATTTATATCTGCAGACCAAGAGCCGTAATTTACTCGGCCAGTTTTATCTGTAAACGACGATAAAATTAGTTCCATTATTATTAGTGCTCAACTTTATCTCTGACCGACATATTACTAGACGGTCACCAAGTAATGAGAAATCCATAGTAGGCTGTTATAAATCTCCGGCTTATTACAAAATCGGTGCTGCTCGTTATTAATACTAAGACAACAAATGCGCACTGTCTGTTAAAAACCTAAAGGGACACTGAACATGTCTTTCCTTGAAAATTCACTGTTCATAGATAAACCAACGCCTTCTACAAAAGAACTAAGTAAGAACTCTCCATCAAAACAAAGGCCCCAGTCTACATCTAGTGCAAAAAAGTGCGCATTTGCTAACAATCAAGCTGATTCGTTTAATGATACATTCGGTACATCAGGAGAATGTGTCCGGATAGATCCGATTCCTTCGCCATCGTATTATCTGTGGATATCCAGAATGGTGAAAATAATTTTCTCTGTTTATGGATACAATATAGATCCTTTGGATGCAACAATTAAAAAGAAATTTAGTTTACGCGTGCGTTTTTGGGCTCTGCTTGTCGCACAGATGACAGCCAATCTCTTTTACATTTATCAGTCAGTAATGGTCTACACATCTTTACATAGACAACTAACCATGAAAAATGTGTGTTCTCTAGTAATGTTCCCGATGCATTTACTTGGCTACCTGTGCATTACAGGCATACTGTATGGAAGATCGCAGAAGATATCTGAACTCTTGCAAACGATTTTAGTAACCCATTCTAAATATGCTACCACCTCAGGACAACGTCTGTTCCGCCAGTTTGCGTTTTGGTTAGTCTCAATTCATGTTGCCATTATTCTACTGTCGGGATGCCATATCTTGTGTGCTTCATTCATAGATAAAGCAACTGCATCCGACATGCTGAAAATATACCTTATGACTGACAATGAAATAGTTAGCATATCGCCTCAGTCGGTGCTTATGCTTTTTGCCATCGTGGACTCAATGAGGGTATTTTCTTCTGCAATTGTAGTCATACTTGGTACTATGTTGTTTGGTTTTCTGTGTAATATGATGACATCGATTTTCAAAGCATTTAACGAAGAAATGAAAAATTTGATTGGAACAAATACCTTGTCATGGACTGAGTTGCGCAATTTTTGTCAGAAACATGAAAAGTACTACAAACTGATACAAAATATCAATGACATATTTTCACCCTTGCCATTAGTGGTTCTTGGTATCCACACCGTTAATTGCATATTTGGCCTAAGATTGTTCCATAAAGAAGAAATAACTAACATAATAGATTCATACATTCCTTTCTTTGCTGCTTTGTTTGCTAATGCACTTTTAGTAATGTGCATTGTGTGTAAAGACGCCATAGGAATGGATGAAACCGTAAGTATTAAACAAATATCTTGAACACCACTCTATGAACTTTTCGACTATAAAATACTGTAAAATAGAACACATTTTCGACTAAAGTTGGGGTAAAAACAGGATGAATCATTCTACACCACTTTTCTTTAAAAAACTGCCTAGCACTCATCGGGTGGGTAATTTCGGTGTTTGTGAAACGTTTTGCCCAAATACAGAAAATCTTTGCAAATGTCCAAGTTAGAAAGTTGTTTTGTGAAAAAATGCCTCTCACTATGCTGGCAGTTACTCGCTGTGGACTGTACGATGTACAACCGTCGTTATTAAGTCACTGGAATATATTTACTTTATTAGTTTTTTTTCCTCAAACTAGGGAAAGTAATTCAGTTTTTCATTTTTTAATTTCTAGAGAAAAGTTATTTCAAGTTATTGAAAGTAAACATTATCCAACCATGATAGCCATGTGTAGTCGTGATCTCAAATGCCTGAAACTAATTTCCGCCAATACCAATGCTTACTCTAGAGGGTCCACTGAATGACGAAAAAAAACAAAAAAAACAATTGTTTATTCAACCCTATAAGGCCAGTTTTTGGCGATCGGAATTCTTATTTATAAGTAAATATGCACCCCAAAGCAATGCACCAATATACCAAAATGTTGCTGTTGTGTTTATTCCAAGTGAAACCGTTCTGTGCCAGTGAAATGTTTTTGATCAATTTTAGTATTGTTTATCGTTTGTTTATGAACTGAAGCATTTGGAAAAATGGGCACTTTAGTCGGGTATCTTTCTCGAACACAATCTTTATCAGTCTTGCTGGGAATGTCTGTCAACATCATGCGAGTAGCAACCAGAAATTTCTTCGAGTGAAGTGCGACGCCGTCGAATGAGCGAGCCCTAGCGAGTGACTTGGCTAGTAACAATGTTTAAAACAATGTAAAATAATAAAACTGATCGTTCAAGGTCTCTCAACTCCGTAATGGCATGAAGAATTGAAATTTCTATTTCTATAAAAGGCACATTTGCATAAGTGGTTCTTTCAAATGAGCTACGATCCAGCATTCTAGGACAAATGTCTGTAGAGACTATTGAATAAACGTGTCCAAAGAACAAGTCCACCACCACAACCACCTAAATCAAAAATGAAACTCAAGAACCCATCTCTGATATGACAAATCTGAAATTCATACAAGTTGGTACATTTGTTCACCAAGTACAACAACGCTTATATACCGAATAAGAGTGAAAAATACTGAAAGATGGTGGAGAAATTAAGCGTCGAACATGGCAGACTTAGGTCAAACCTGATAGTAAAGGCGTTACTAATAGTTTAAATTAATAGAAATTTTCTGGATTTACTTTTTAATCTAGTTGTGTTATATTCCACACTCTGTTGACTGTCCTGCAACCTAGTGACTACCGAAGAGCAACTGAAAAAAGGTATGATTGAAGATGCATGCATGTAGGAAATAGGCCTAAACACCAAACAGTGATCCATCTTCTTCAATGTTTATGCACGGTTAATTCCTGTATGCTACTCAAGGTCGTCGTTACAATTGTGTGCCGTTACTTGTTAGGAAGACTTGTTTACTATGTAAGACTTATAGTGAGACGTTTACTTGACTTTCCAAAGCCAAAGAAAAGAAAAAGAAAAAGAATACAAATTTTTATGTTGAATTCGTCTTTTGCTTATTTTAGCATCAGAATGAGAAGTACACTAAAAGAATAATTGTTTGTCTTTTAACTGCAGGTTTATTATCCATCGTGGTTTTTTTATGCTCACTTTAACAATTCTAACCACGTATTATTAAGCCACGGAATGGTTTAATACGGGTACAGTTCATGGCCAACAACGGGCAGGAAAGAGATGCAATGACGTCTTAGTATTGTTAAAATAGACGTTAAAGAACCACGTATTTAAACCATGAGCAATGAAGATTCAGTAAGAAGACAAATGAATGTTAAATAGTGTTTTTGTGTTTGAGTTGGTAATTACACGTTAACTTTACTTCTCTTTCTGACACCAAAGTAAGCAACAGACGAATTCAACATACAATTTTTTATTAATTTTCTTTGATCGCGTTGAAAAGACACAGGAGAAATTTTCAGTTTCTACCTCGGCGTATAATTTAGACACTACTAGTAGCAGTCAACCTTTTAATTCTAAAAACGTTCTGGTATTAATTGATACTTAAAACACTTACTGGTACATTGCCCACATTCGATGTACAGTACAAAACTGTTGGGGGCAGTACGTGCCAAGTTGTTAAGCCTGGCTGTTTGTTGGTCATATTAGTTCACTTTTTAGTCGCTAGATATACCATAACCATGCAGCAGTACTGTCGTTTTTCTGGTTTTAGCTGGTTTTTCTGGTTTTTTGAGGTGAAATCCAACATGGCGTAGAGTGCGTGTTGTCAGCTTAACAAACTTGAACCAACTGTTATTGACAGTGACCTGTTAGAGATGGACTAGAATTCGGCACCAGAAAATGATTACAATGAACAAATATCATTATGGCTAACTTGATATATTTATTTAAGAATTGTTTGTTACTAGTATGCATTCGTTGTGCTTTTGTCAAAGCACAAATATTTAGTTTTCCCCCTTGTTTTTCACAAAAAAAAAATGTTCTTCACCTAAATATCCAAAAAGTGAGCACTTTCATCCGCCACCCATAAAATTTGTGTAATTGGTGAAAAAATAGCTGAGTTATGATGTTTTTTTGTGAGGGGCGAATATGGTCCGGACCAGTGTAAATGTGCAAAGCATTACATCAGGCTCAAAAGCGTTAGAGTTTTTTGCAAAGCATGAGGCAAAGTAAGATCATTGTTCATTGTGTTTTTTTTCTCTATTGTTGTGCAATTTTTATAACTTCACTTTGTATAATACCACAATTCACGAATTAATTTATAATATATTTTTAGATGAATTAGCCCATTTTCAATTCAGAAATTCGCGGGATTTTTTGGACTAAAAAGGTCTGAATCCCGGGAATATCAGTATGCCGGATCCCGGGATTAATGCCCTAGTGGCAGCCATGTAGGAGCTAACGTAAAAAAATTCTTTTATAGATTTGGTCTTAAGATTAAAAACTAAATTCCGTTTCATTCGGACTGGACTTTGATGTTGCCTATAGTTATGGTGTTCATACTGCATAATCACGCCTTTGCAGTGGATATTAAATTTTGTGGTTAAAAATGGCTACTTGCGTGCCCATAACAAAGTTTCTGCACAGTACTAAATTAGGAAGATGAAACTGATTTTGTTTTGTCACCACGGAAATACCGCATCAAGTAAAAAGTAGGGTCAGATCCTCCCAATCCAGGCAACAGAATGCGGAAATAGCTCCGGGAAAAAAAAGGACTCATAAATCTGAGTGAAAAACTAAACCAGCAAAGGGGGCGAAGTATACAAACATTTATGTAATAAATTGTAATAATTTTAGAAATAAATTTCCGTAAACAAACTAAAACTACCAATCGATAACCATTAAGGCTTAGGCAGAACCTATAAATGTGGGTTTCCATAAATAACATTTTGACTCCTAGACAACCTAATGAAACATACAAGGTTATCTTAAAAAACTTCACGAAGATTAAATTTACAACGTGTAACCAAATCCAGTTATATCTTAATACAAAAAGAAAATATTGTCACGAAAATTGAGATCACGTGGTTAAAAGAATAAGTGACATGGCCAATTTCGTACAATACACTCTTCTTATGATGACCACAAAATGAATAAATACTTTTGTCCTTAACGAACTGATAAGAGACATTCTGTACTAGCTGACAGTGTACATCCTCTGTGTTTTGAAATCATGCTCTGCGATTTAAAACTACAATTCGGTCTCTATTAAGGTTAGTTCGTGATAATGTGGATCATCCACAGACTATCATACTTTAAATTGAAGCTGCTGTTTTGGAGAAATGTAAGCTACTTAGTACGAAAGTCTATATGGAATCATGGGGTTTTCGAAATAATTACAGACGATTGAAACCAATTCAATCATGTTACAAATCACAAGCGCCATTGTGGCGGAAGAGTATAAAACAACAATGACATTTTCTCAAGACAACAAATACACAGAATTTCTTTAGTGTAGTATTACTGGGTTCATTGCTGGTAATCAAAAGGAACAATAAATTTATTCCAATTAGTGCTCATTGCAAACAGATGTTATAATTTACTACAATGATAATTGAAAATATTAATACAGTACTGTTTTCTTAGAAAAATAGCGTCACTCAAATTGATATTCTGCAGACAAAGAGCCGTAGAATACTCTGCCAATTTTTTTTTCTGTAAACGACTAGGAAATTAGTGTGATATTATTACTGCTCGATTTTATCTCTGACCTACATATCACAAGACCGTCACCAAGTAACAAGAAAAATCGATAGTGGTGTGTAATCGATCTCCAGCTTATTACAAAATAGGTGCTGGTCGTTATTAGTACAAAGACAACCAACGAGACAGTCATGCCAATAAGATAAGACAAGCAGGAGTACTGAATTGTGTCTGCTGAAAACCAAAAAGGGACACTGAACATGTCTAGCCTTGAAACTTCAATATTCATAGAGAAACACATAACGTCTGCAAAAGAAATAAGTAAGACCTCGCTATCAAAACAGAGTTTGCAGTCTACATCAAGTGCAAAAAAGCGTGCGTTACCCAGATATGCTAAGATTCTAGCTGAATCGTGTATTGATACAGTCGGTATATCAGAAGAATGTGCCCAGATAGATCCTATTCCTTCGTCAATGTATTACCTGCGCATTTCAAGATTGATGAAACTCATTTTCTCTGTTTACGGATACAATATAGACCCATTGGATGAAACAATTAGAAAGAAATTTGGTCTACGGATGCGTTTTTGGTTTCTGCTTATTGCCCAGATGACAGCCGATGCCTTTTACACTTATCAGTCAGTAATGGTCTACACAAGTCTAGATAGACACCTAACCATGAAAAATGTGTCTTCTCTAGTAATGTTCCCGATGCATTTACTTGGCTACCTGTGCATTACAAGCATACTATATGGAAGATCGCAGAAGATAGCTGAACTCTTGCAAACGATTTTAATAACCCACGCTAAATATGCTACCATCTCAGGACAACGACTGTTCCGCCAGTTTGCGTTTTGGCTAGTCTTAATTCATGTTGCTACTATTGTACTTTCGGTATGCCATATCTCGTGTGCTTTATCCATAGATAAAGCAACTGCTTCCGACATGCTGAAAATATATCTTATGACTGACAAAGAAATAGCTAGCATATCACCTCATTTAGTGCTTATGCTTCTTGCTATCATGGACTCACTGATGGTCTTTTTTTCTGCAATTGTAGTCATACTTGGTGCTACATTGTTTGGTGTTGTGTGTAATATGGTGACAGCGATTTTCAAAGCATTTAATGAAGAAATGAAAAATTTGATTGAAACAAATACCTTGTCTTGGACAGAGGTACGCAATCTTTGTCAGAAACATGAAAAGCACTACAAATTGATTCAAAATATCAATGACATATTTTCACCCTTGCCATTAGTGGTGGTTGGTATGCACACCATTAATTGCATATTTGGCCTAAGATTGTTCCATAAAGAAGAAATAACTAACATAATAGATTCATACATTCCTTTCTTTGTTGCTGTGTTTGCTAATGCGCTTTTAGTAATGTGCATTGTGTGCAAAGACGCCATAGGAATAGATGAAACCGTAAGTATTAAACAAATATTTCCAATAATACTCTATAAATTTGTCAACTGTAAAAAAAACTGTAAAATATGAAGAGTAGAAAGGGGGTGAGAGACGAATTCCTAACCCTGCTTCACACCTTCCCAAGAAAAAACATGGGGATGAGGTCCGTTGGTTTATATTCAAGTGTAGCAAAATAAGTTTAAAAAGGAAAAAAGGCGTCTTATTCATTATTCATCCCAATTTACTGAGTGACGTGAAGGGGAAAACCACATTTATGGGCATACAACACTGGTGTACAACTAATATCTGGAACCGATATGACTTAACGGCCAAAGTCACAGTGGTGTAATAGGTTCGTACACACAGTGAATTCATTACTTCATAAATAATGGCTACTAAGTCTATTTATGCACTATACAACTTACAGTGGCTGTAGACTCATTTACAGTCCTAGGTGAAGGAGAATTATTACCGGGGTAGAATATTTTAGAGAAGCCCAAAAGAGAATATAAAATGGCATTGGTCCAGGATTACAATGACGTTGGCCCACAAAATAACGACCACTCACTTAAAAGAGAAGAAGGAAGACACGATAAAATATAATCAGTAACGTGCAAAGGGGGTATTGCTGACAGAGAATAAGGTAACAAGACAACAAAAGTAACAAAAAAAAAACACTATTAAAGGCCATCACTCCCAGAGCATTAAAGGACAAAATATTTAAAAGAGCTAAGTATACAACACAGTGCCGCACCCATGGCAGTCCAAAATACCATCAATCACGCTCAAACAGATCAGTAAATAACAAGCATCAATAAAACCTCGCTTTGAAGTGAATAAACTCAAGAGAAAGCTAGCACAACGTAATAGGCATTTCACAAAATACGATGCCGTGTTAGAATGTTTATGCGTCGAAATACAAGGCATTTGCACCTAAATTTGGCGTTTCAACACGATAAATCATTCTATAACTTGTCATATACCACTTTTCTTAAAAACCGCATAACACTCATCGGGTGGGTCATTTCGGTGCTTCTGAAATGTTTTGTCCAAATACAGAAAGTCTTTACTAATAGGATGTCCAAGTTAGTTAGTTGTTTTGTGAAAGAATGTTGCCAAAGCCATTTATAAAGTCACAGTGTATAAACGCAAGGAAGAATTCATAGCATTCACGCAACACACCCTTCCAATACTCCGTATTTAGACTAGAAAATATAGGTTCTTATTACAGGGAGCGTTGCGAAAAGCCTAATAAATTTACTCTTCATAAATCGTCATAAAATAGTGTGAGAGTGATCCATTTTGCTCTTACACCTATTATGTAAACTATTTTCCATGTCGATGCAGGTGTTGCTCTGCTGTAAACGGGAGTCTCCTTTAACGCTTTATATGATGCAATACTTTGGATTGGATTTTGTTATCTACAAGCTGTTAATCCGTCTATGGACGGCATGCACACATCCATCGGCACACCTGTAGGCTTGTACCCATCCGTGGCTCCCTTTACCCAGATTGAAGAAAATGCCACTCGTGGGCTATTTATGAGTGGCATTGCTGTCTCTCATGGTTAAACCTCGCTCGCAGTGCTTCACAGATGTAAATCAGTTCACCGAAGCCAATGAATTATCGAGTTATATGTAGCTAAACTTGTTAAGCAGTTCGTTTTACTGGGTTTGGTTTTTAGATTTGGTAAAGTATTCTCTTATCGTTGAAAGCATGACATTTGCATGAAGTTAACATTAATGGTACAGCAGTCTCAAAATTACTTTGTGGATAGGTTGAAATGGTAATATAAGACGTCTCCTGACAGATATGAACCCACAATTGATTCAGATAGAGAACAATTGATTTTCAACCCTAATTGTGGGCCTTGTTCACCTGAGAAAAGTCACATGTGTCAGACACATCAAACAGCCCACGCCTGTCAGACCTTCAACACAATTGTTTAATAAAGAAGTGTGGCACAGATAGCTTGTGTAGGAGCTAATTATTTTATTTACGTTCATCCCTGTATACCCAAACGAGGTACTATTCTTTCTCATTCAGTTAGCAAGTTTGCAAGTCGGTACAAAGGATAATACAACATGCCTCCATCTTCAGTTGTATTTTAAATTTCTACACTTTAACTGAAGTAGTAAAGTGAAATATGTAAACCATAATTATTTTCAACATATAAAGTTTTTTTTGAAAATAGGCCAAAGAACAAAAAACTGTTAACAGCTTCTAAAACTATCATAACGTATTAATACTAGTAAGAGTGGAACGAGCGAGGTTGAATACTTGACTGAACTTTTATTTTGTATGTCTGTTTGTTTGTTTTGGAAAGAGATTATTCGCAACTTGCTCTGATTTGACAGAAATTGCATGACAAGGATTCTTTGGTGCATATATTCACGAGCTCGAAGATATATTTCCTGCCTAAATGTCTTGGGGGTAGGGAAAATTCGAGGCAGAACACTGGACAGAAATGAAGCAGCATATTACACCCTTCTTGTGGAATTCAGAAAATAAACTAATGTAATAGCAGCGCTTGTTCGGCTGAGTAATTGTAATGTTTAGAAATCAATTACATGCCTAGTAATACCAGTAATAGGAATACAATTTATTGCATGATAACTAAATTTCTAATAAAACCTGGGTGAGTACAATAATATGGCAAACAGTGATTGGTTCAAAATTGAGTGTCTTAAAATAATATTAGAAGCTTTTCACTTTATTTTGTCTTTATTTCACTGGACGACGAATTGCATGCATTTCGAGACGTTGCAATATGTGTTTTCCGCATTATGCTCCTTTCTGGCATTTATTTCATAAATCTCATTTGGTGCTGGTCTCCTTTTTGCTGCATTTGAGCCATTCAACTGTTTGCCATGTTTACACGCAGACATCCAATTTTTTAAGTTCTACAATAATAATATTATACGAATAATTGTAAGAATACAATTATTAAATTAAAAATTCAGCAATATTAAACACTTCATAGCAATCAGATTGCATAGTCACCTTCTCATATTCCCATTTCTGTTAATGATCATTAGGCTATAATATGGCATGGATCGTAGTCTGACATGGATCGAAATAGACGCTGACTGTTAGCCTAAGACATGACAAGATACCGTGTCCTATTACCAGTTCTTTTCACTATTCTAACTTGCCTCGTACATCACTAATCAAACAACGGTTGGATACTTCACACAAATAAAATACGCTCAAAAAATACAACATACACATGCACATGAAACAGAACGAAAATCTGAAACATATACAAACGGACGCCCTAAACAGCAAAACGCCTACAGAGGATGAAAAATACATACACAAAGACAGGCAATAAAAATTGCCTTAATTAGGAGTATGCTTGTTTCACAAATTATAAATGCACACAAAATACACATATAACCACTCACAGGAAACATACTTAAAATATAAAACAACAAACACAGACAAATATTTAAAAAAGCCTGTACAACACCCAAATTAAGTGCACACAAACATACACACGCACGCAAACATTAAACATTTCAAATACAAACTGTGTTCACTTTCTGACATAACCACTGAGCAAAAACAGTCATTATTTCCTGGAATTGGCATGAATTGGGGATATGAGTATGGGGATAGGAGATCTAATGCTTTTTTTCTAAACGGCGAATCCGTTTTTTGTTCAGTTAATAATTTATGGTTTATACATTTTACTATTACATTTTTTTTGCTGACAAGATTACGATGAACAAGGAACATTCAGTAAAATAAAGTCGATTATGCGGTCACGAATTATGCATTTTCTTCATCATCTTTCCACTCTGAATTAACTTTGAAACCGTTATTCACTGTGAGTGAGGTAGGTGCTAATGACCTTGCTGTCGATGCGCTATTAAACCTAAACCCCCTCCCCCTTATTCAAGTATTTCAAATAATAACCCAAAATAATATTAATAATAATAATTAGGTTAGCACATCTTTCCCTAAAAAATAATAGGTCAGCAGAATAATTGTAGGGTATAGAACTGTCACATATGTATTGAGACTTTGTTTTTTGTTATCGTTGCAGGCACGCCAGTGTACCCAGTACTTTATTGCTTTTGCTGCACAAAAGACAAACATCGATAATGAACCATCTGTAAGTCTGCTTCAGATTTGATTATGCATAATCAGTAAAAAAGTCCCACTTAGCTTTCTGCAAACACTACCAGTAATATTAGGTATAATAAGAGAAATTTAGGATGTAGCAGCAAGGTACAAAAATCTAGTAATACTGAATGTGGATCAAAGTAATCTTCCTTTGAAAATGCTTGCGATAGTAAGCAAAAGGCCTCAGAGTTACTGAATGTTTTCACCTTGTTGTCTTGTTGCTAGATAAATATGAATTGATAAAGTTGCAGAAGAATTAAAGTCGTAGTTTAACATTTAGTTGGCCAAATTTCAGTATTTATACTAGCTTCTGACATTTAGGAATTACGATTAGTAAGTTAAGAAATAAACCATTTGTGAAATTGAACATAATTTGTGTTTGAAGAGTACTCCAATCATCATCAGAAACGTTTAACTGGATATAGATTTTCATTTTACTCGGTTTGTTGCATAGAACATTGTCATTAGCATTCTTAACATACGTCCTTCAATAATATAGAATAATATAGAATGTAAAATCTTAAATCAATGATTATTTGAAAAAAAAAGTCGTGTAAGTTATTCATATTAGTCTGGCAGCCAGCACAAAAACCCAAAAGAATAGTCTGCACAAAATGTTTTTGCGCAGAGAGGTTCTACAATATGTCCATACTCCAAAACATAATGATGCCACCTTGGCACCCTTGGGGAATTCAAGATGGCGTCCAAAAATGGCGACGAAAAGCGTTTTTTTTGCTTGTAGCGTCTAAACCGTTCATCCTATTGAAAATTAACCCGGTTACCAATTATGTTTATAATAGAATTTCCTCCAAAAAGGTTCCATTCATATTTTTGTTAAAATTAATCCTTCTTGCCGAAATTCGTTATTTAAGTTACTTTAGGCTGTTAACGCATGCTACATATTAGTATTAAAAACGCTTCAGCGTATAAAACACGGATGTAAGCCTTAAAAAACTTAAAGCCCTGAAGGAACAGATATTATATAAAGACATGTAAGCCATCAGCGTCGCACTAATACGTGTAAAAGAATCTCCAGCGACCCCAAAAACAAGCTGGAGCTTCTGTTACACGTATTAGTGCTAGGGCATCCAATCCCGAGACATATTTGTAATCCCGGGATTTCGGGATTCTTTTCTCTCAACCCTGGGATCCCGGGATTAACCCCGAAATTTCGGGATTTAATCATATTATTTTCAGTGGCATAAAAAACTACATGAAAGGATGGTTGTGTTCGATAACTTCATTGTTTAAATTACTTACAAGGCGAAAACTTAAGTGAGCACGGATAGTTAGTAGCATTTCTTCATTTATTTGAAATGATCTGCTATTTTTTCAAAGTTTAAATCAATGGGAGTGTTTTTAAGTTGTTATTTTTTAATCTAGTTATGATACATTTTGCACTATGTAGACTGTGCTACAAAATTTTGAAAATCTATTCATTGGTTCTGTTTCTAGGTGGGACAAAATTTCTTCAACAACATAGCAACAACAACAAGCATATAGTAGTCACATTCAAATAGCGTTCAAAAGGCCTTGGGCCTTATTCATACCTACATTTTTAGCTATAAAACTTTAAAATCGGTTCATTGGTTTGTTACCTATGTGAAAGCAAAATTTCCCCAACAAGAATAACAACATCAACAATGCTGTAGTCACATTAAAATGTTGTTTTATTGATAAGCGTGTAAAAAGGCCCTATTGGAAATTAATTCACTTGTTCGATCTCTACTTAAGAGCAAATTTTCCCCAACAAGAAGAAGAACGTCAACAAGAATATTGTCACATCAAAATAGTCTTTAAAAGGCTTTATGACTTGTTAATTGTTTAAGCTACAAAACTTGAAAATCGATCCATAGGTTCGATCTCCAGGTAAGGGCAAAGAGTTCAAATCACAAGCATAACAAGAAAAACAACAATAAGAAATGGCCATGCTGTGAGGCTAAATGGTTCTATTGTTGTCATTACAATTTTTAATATTGTGAAAAAGTTATGACGCCACTCCAACTACCGAATTTCGTTGGTGTATGTCAATTCGTGAGGCAACTATAGGGTTTCAAAGTTTGACGTTTATCATGGAAGTTCATACTGAGGCTTACGCAAGAACAGATGTTGCAGTCCTTTTGACCAATGACGCTGCAGTAACGAGACAAATAAACAAAATACAGTTTTAGTATTTTTTGTGTGTGCAATTGAAATTGCGTGTTAACTTTTATTTCACTTTTCACACCAGAGTAAGTAAAAGACGATTTTATCCATTTCATTTGATAACGCTATTTTGTTGAAGAATTTTTCAAGTCCAACCTTGGTCGAGAATTTAGATGTTGTTACTAGTAGTTAGACTCGAGTCTATAAACGAGAGGTAGGTAACATTAAATTCACGAAAAAAAATAAATTAATAACTTTGTTATACGAATTTATCCTATTTTCAATCCCGTAAATCCCGGGATTTAGGTAGCCAAAATCCCGGGTTTTTCGGGACTAAAAAATGACCGGGATCCCGGGATTCTGGGATTCGAGATCCCGGGATTAGATGCCCTAATTAGTGCGACACTGATGGCTTACATGTCTTTTTCTAATATCTGTTCCTTTAGGAATTTAAGTTTTTTAAGGCTTACATCCGTATTTTATACGCTGAAGCGTTTTTTAATACTAATAACCATTATTTTTTTTTCTTGTTTCAGCAAGAATAACAGAAAAGAACACTGTAATCACCTTAAAATAACTGTTATACGGGAGTCTTTTCCATGGCTGATTCGTTTTATGCTGTTAAGAATGACTTTTGCACCCAATTTTATGTTTTTAGCTTGATCTATAAGAATTTGTTGTCCAAACCCCAGGGAGGCATCACGGGGGGGGGGGGGGGCTCCGGGGGGGGGCAGGGGGAGGGCACTGAAGGCACTTTGGGGTATTTAATAGGGGTCCATGGCTGGTTCGATTTTTACTGTTAAGATAGACTTGTGCACCAAAGTTATGTTTTCTGCAAAATTTCTGCAAAAATTTGTTACACCACTTAATTATTTCTGCCCAGTGCTCTACAATAATAATTGCTCTGCTGTTGGGAATACTGCAGTCACATCAAAATCGTGTTCAAAAGGCCCTGGTCGGTGTTAATACCTATATTTTAAGCTATACAAATTGAAAATCGGTTCATTGGTTCGATCTCTAGGTAAGGGCAAAATTTCTAGCCCATTTGGCTTTCCGTGTCAAGAATATTGTGGTTACATTAAAATAGCATGCGAAAGACCCTAGGCCTTGTCTGTACCTACGTTTTGAACTATAGAACTTGAAAATCAGTTCAGTGGTTCGATGTCCAGGTGAGGGCAGAGAGTCCCAACAGCAACATTAATGATTTTTGCCCAGTGCTTTACTATAATAATTGCTCTGCCGACGAGAATACTGCAGTCACATCAAAATCGGGTTCAAAAGGCCCTGGTCGGTGTTAATACCTACATTTTAAGCAGTACAAATTGAAAATCGGTTCATTGATTCGATCTCTAGGTTAGAGCAAACGTTCTAGCTCATTTGGCTTTCCGTGACAATAATATTGTAATTACATTAAAATGGCCTGCGAAATGCTCTAGGCCTTGTCCATACCTACTTTTTAAGCTATAGAACTCTAAAATCGGTTCTGTGGTTCGATCTCCAAGTGAGAGTAAAGAATACATTAATGATTTCTGCCTAGTGCTCTGCAATAATAATTGCTCTGCCGACTAGAATACTGCAGTCACATCAAAATGGGGTTTAAAAGGCCCTGGTCGGTGTTAATACCTACGTTTTAAACCATACAAATTGAAAATCGTTTCATTGGTTCGATCTCTAGGTGAGAGCAAAAGTTTTAGCCCATTTGGCTTTTCGTGTCAAGAATATTGTAGTTACATTAAAATAGCCTGCTAAAGGCCCTAGGCCATATCCCTACCTACGTTTTAAGCTATAGAACTTGAAAATCGGTTCAGTGATTCGGTCTCCAGGTGAGGGCAAAGAGTCCCAACAACAACAAGAACAACAACCAGAACAACAACAACAACAACAACAAGAACAACAACAACAAGAAATGGCCATGCTGTGGACGCCGAACGATTTGACTGTTGTCATTAAAATTTGTAAGGCAGTGAAAGAGTTACGACACTACCCAAAATACCGAATTTCGTTGGTCTATGTCAATTTTGGGCCAGACTATAGGAGTTCAAAGTTTGACGTTTAACATGCAAGTTCATGCTGAGGCTTACATAAGGACTGCTACTGCGGTCCTTGATACAATTCCTGACTTTAAATAACTGCAATACCCGTTCTAAATCGGATAAATGGATGTGATTAGGTTTAGATGAAAGATGAAGATGTATATTTTCTAACAAGGGTAATTAAAACTATTTACATTAATTAGGAGTTAAGCTACGGTAGTTTACACACCTTGTAGCACTGTGCTTTTCGCTCTATTTTACCACATATTCCATCTTTAAACAGCTGCACCGCTCGTTCTAAGTCGGATAAATGGATGTGATCAGGCTAGATGAAAGATGAAGATGTATATTTTCCAACAAGGGTAATTAAAACGATTTATTTTAATTATAAGCTAAACTACGGCAGTTAAAAGATGGAACTTGTGGTAAAGTGGCACAAAATGCACAGTGTTACACTGTAGAAAAATTATCGTAGCTTAGCTTCTAATTGATACATCATTTTAATTAACCTTGTTGGAATTCGTCTAAGCTTAATCACGTTCATTTCTCACAATTAGAACGGGTGGTGCAGCAATTTAAAGATGGGACTAGTGGTAAAATAGGACGAAAAGCAACACGCTACAAAATAGGTAAACTGCCGTAGCTTAGCTCCTAATTAATATATATCGTTTTAATCAGCCTTGTTTGAAAGTATACATCTTTCATCTAAGCCTAATCACGTCCATTTATCCGAATTAGAACGGGTACTGCACCTGTTTAAAGTCAGGAATTGTATATGTAACGTCCACAGGCAGCATTTACCACGTACACATCTACATATAAACTTACACTTTCCAATCGCCACTGGTGGAACAATTGTTTGAGCACCACACAACAAGTGAAACTGGGTGGAACACACAATGAAGCGTGAAATTAAGGATTAGCCAAGTCGGAACCCAAATGGGTTCGAGAAGTGTTAAATAAATATTGATGCAAACCTATTTACTTTGGCTTTTGGTTTTAAATGTCACAATGCCTGAGCTGGGAATTGAACCAGCGACCTTTCAAACCAAAGGGCAAAGTCTACCGCTAAGCCATACTGACACGGCCTTTAAAAGGCTGCATCCAACACGCACAAATATGCTCATAAACATACACTTCCAATTGCCACTGGGGGGACGCTTCTTTGAAACCATAAAAAAAAACTGAAGAAGGATATATTTTCAGCATTTTCCTAAACAGGCAGAGTTTTTTTTTTTCAGGTTCACGGTGAGCCACATGCGAATGATAAATTTTATCTGATGCTTTTTATGCAACGTTTAACCAGCACTAATATGGGAATTAGTGCATCTGGATTTTTCTTCATCAATAAAACTCTTCTTCTTACTGTAAGTATATTATTTTTTTTAACAATGGGTGATCCATAAAGTACTGATACCTAATTGGCTTAAATAAGTTTATTTAAGCCAACATCCTCGCCTACATCCTCAGCAACCGTTTCTGGATATCTTCTAATTACCTCCATTTGAAGGGGATTAAGATGAATAAGCTACATGAAACTATTTCTAAAGTTTATTCTCCTAACTATTTTTAATATTACTTCATGGATCAACCTGTATGTTTCATTTTAATTAGTAGCAGAAAGTCTGTATGGGTAACGGAATATTTTTTTTCCTCTGGGTTTATATCTTGTTGGAAGTAGCACACTGTATTATCTACTTTCCCCCTAACAAGGTTTTAAACTCAATGTTTTTTTTTTAATTGTTGCTGCTCTAAACGACATATCCTCCTAGTGTTCATACGTTCCATTTTTAAATGTTTGGTGTAAGTCGTCCCTTTAACAGACTCTTATCGTTAAGGGATTGTTGCCGATCCGTTTTTTTTTCTTACTTCAGAAAACAAGGGAAAAGAGAAACTGCCGCATTTTGGAACAGCAACGACATGCAATCACATGCCAGTCTTTTTAAAACTGTTTCTCAATTCGGCAAACAGTGGAAATGAGAAATTTGATTTAATTTGATTTATTGAGTATTACTTAACCCGCAATGCCATACACTCACACTTACGCCCCCATCACCAACAATAAAAAACATGGCTAGTTTTTGTTACAATACCATGCGTAGTCTCCGTGCGGCCAAAACAATGTTTGGTTAAAAAGATAATTTCAACGCTCTTTCATAATTTCAATTGTTCTAAAGTCTTCTTCTATTCACGTATTATTCGAATATTCGAATATTCGTCCGACCCCTAGTACTGAGGTCTTCGAAACTGGATTGTAACTTCGAAATATGGTGATTTGTGGATGAAGGAGAAAAAATGGCGGACCACGTATTGTCATTTGCTGGGTTCTGTAAACCGTTTGGACGTATTCTTATTTGCTTTTGTGACAAAGAGAGACCAGGTTCTCTCGAAAATTAAAATCAGTGTTTTTATGAACTTGTGGATACCTGTCTCCAGGAACAGCCAAGTCGTTTAATACTGGATTGTAACATCCGATAAAAACTTTCCTCAAAATCGTTTTCAGTGACCAAGCTGTCGACGCGCCATTAAGCCTCATCCCCCCCCCCATTGTTGCAAAATTATGGTAGTGTCCCTCTCGTCGTCGTACAGTGGGGCAGATAACCTGATTTGGCTTTGGCTCCCGTATGTAAAATAACAATAATATAACTAACTTATTGCAACAATGAATCTTTCTGAGCTGTTTTAGAAACGATCTCAGAAGATACACAAACCCTTACGTACAGCATTGCTTTCTTGATACCATCTATAATTTGTTGTCAAGGTTCATTATTAAATATGATGGTAATGACCTTCTAAATGCTACGTCATTTGTGCCATTCCTGCTCTTACTTGTTTGCACGGAGCTCACTGGTTTGTCGCCTTGCCCACTTGTGCAAATCAATTCGTTCAGAAGTTTCTGGCTTCGTTCGCTCAATCCTCACGAAACAGTTCTATTTTTGTAAACAGGAGCTTACAAATGCATGCACGTTCTTAGGACCGCGTGTTCTGTTAGACGGAGGTCAAGGTCTTCAAGACCAAGAAGTATACAAGCAACAGGTCTAACTAAAGTCTGTGTAGTTACAGGGTATCAAGGCCCAGTGTCCGCACTCGCATGCAGAACAGTTCATTTTTCAGACCTGGAAATCTCTTTGTGAAGCGGTATTAACTCACCTAGCATTAAAATACTATATGCTCTTCGAATCTACTTTTTAAAGTCTCATTGTCTGTTAGCTTTCTTCCCAAGAACCATGATTTCACACCGTATTTTGTGGCTGTATTTTTGTTCTTGGCTGAGAAGACTATTGCAACGACTTTGTCCGTCCGTCTGTCGCTTTTTTCAACTTCGCAACGGTATCAGATATTGACGACCATTGTTTACAACGTTAGATTCTGTGTTAGAAGTTAGTCAAACAACATGGCAAATTAACACATCGTTACTTCCTTATAGCTAATAGAATTCTTCGACGTAACTCAATTAAATAATAACATTTGATCGTCGAATTAAAATCCTAAGGTAACACTCAATAAAAACAAATTTATATTAGCTTCGTTTAAAATAGTCTCGTTGCATTGTTGCATGCATGAACAGTCTTATCGTCGACCCAAATTCTCCATTAGACCTATATCTGTTACTTACGAAATTAAAACTGCATTTTTAAAATTAGACCTAAACATGAAAATTAGGCCTAAAATCATGTTACCATGGCAACGTTAAGTTGCTACGAGTCGCTGTTGGGTTCATCGACAGCATCTCTCCCGTTACTACCCTACTACCACTGATCTATACACACTACGTTGCGCGTTACGTTGTAATACTGTAACTGTATGTCTGTAGGCGGACCGTGTTGCAAAAATGAATAGACTTACTATACAATCCATGCCTCCGTTAGCTGCTACTTACGAAATTACAACTGCAGGTTAAAATTAGGCCTAAAAGCTGACAATTATGCCTAAAATGTAAAATAGGCCAAAAAGCTAACACATCTTTAACCAACAATTGTGATGGCTACTGCTCATAGATTAGTATAATAGAGCTAGCTGTTGTAGTGCATGATAGAGGTGTGCGCCTCAACATTGGAAGTGGAGGAACTGCACAGAAGACTGGTGCGACTAGGCAGTCGCTGTAGCAGCTTGTTTATGTTTGCGAATATTCGCACAATTTGTGTAATGGATCTGAATTCGATCAATGCATTAGCCCTAAGTAGATCATAATCTGCTGAAAGTTTTATTTTGAGTTGCCCTTCTTCCTTATTGTTGCTGTAATTGTTGCACTACTTGCGTAAGATATGTAAGGACACATCTCTTAGTTAAATCCAAACTATTTCACAAAAGAATGTAAGTCACTGAAGAATAACAGAACAAAAAAACTGACAGCATTCAATTTTTTTCTCATTTCAGATTGCTGGAACACTGACCACATACAGTGTCATACTGTACCAAATGAGTTAATCACAAACAAATTTCGACACTAGTAAATAAGTTTAAAATTTACCCTATTCAGGAGATTATTGTTGCAGTGAATTTCAATTTAAACTTACAGCATTCTGTATCGCCAGATTATTTCAGCATATCCGCAAGCACTGTCACAAGTTCCTCGTTGATATCTGCTACGAACAATTTCAGTTAGGTTTTAGTCCATATCGGCACATTATTAAAGCACTTTGTAATATAATAATAATATAATAATAATATAATAATAATATAATAAAGCACACTGTATAATTTTAATTTTCACTCATGTTCGCAATAATGTTCATTCATCGCCATTAGTCATTAATAACGTTTGAAAAATATGGCTGGAGAGAGTTCAGTTATATAAGACGACCATCGACAACTGTGATGCGTTTCGTATAGCTAATCTGCAGGCCTCCCTCTTGCTGTCATGATTGCTTCGACTTATATGAACATGACAACAAAAGTAAAGAACAAATGTGTTTTATAATACAGTCATTAATATTAACACAGTGTTAATAAAGATCAGCTTAGAGTTTCTATGTAAAAATCTTAATAATGAGATCTCAGAACTCCGTTACAAGTGTAGTTTTTACTGCAATACACATTGGTTATTTTCTGCCATGCCTTTAAAGAGCTACCCTTATATTAGCTAATAAGTGCACTGCTGAACAGCTACATTAAAAAAATGATCTGTATAAAAAAGTAGAGAGTGGGAGCAAAAGAGGTGACAACACAGAGAAAAAACCAAGTAGATGAAACTAAAGATTCACAGAAAATAAATGCAGAAGATGTGGCTAATGAGCCCTATTTCATTAAAAAATGTGATGACCCTCACAAGACTGCCTTGATTATCTTCCAGGATTTCTGGTAGCACTCCGTGAATCTGCAGCACAAACTGGATGCACATAATACCCGAAATCCAGTAAGATCTGCACAACTGTAAGTGAAACAGGTGGTAACAGGTTGCCTCCTGATAGGCAATTGAAACCACAAGTATCAGGAGGCAACATTTTACCATCTAAACCTTCAATCACAAGTTTATTAAGTGAAGAGAAAAATGGAAGTGAAACATATCATGAAATGCATACTGTCGCATCTCCGCCATGGAGCACGAGCACGTTTTGAGAGTTTCGCTCAACTGGAGACATCTTAAGTTTAGATAAGTGAGGCAGCGTTGGCCAACCATAGGTAAGGTTTGCCCATTGTTGCCACAGTGTTGGTGCAAGTCATTCAGGCAAGCACATGGCCCAGCGTAGTCACTAATCAATATCAGCCGTCATTAAGGCATCCCTTCGATGGGCCTAACAATATCTTTAATTACCGCACCAACCTTTTGGCACCATTTACTGTGCCATCGTAATTCTTTACTGCCCTACTAACACTTGACACTCCTTCGTCAGACCAGTGTATTTATTTACTACCCTAACAACACATTGGCACGTTTTCATTGGCCAATGTGTGTCTTTATCTGCTCCGCCAGTGTGTTGGCTTTCCTTCACTGGACCAACGTATTTCTTTATCTGCTTAAACAATGTGTTGGCTGTCGTGCGTAGTATCAACACATTTATTTATCTGTTCCATCCATATTTTGACCATCCTTTGTTGGGTCAATGTACTTCTTTTCATCAATACGATTCTTCATTGAGCCAACGTATTTTTTTTTTACCTTAGTCATTACGCTTGCCATCCTTCGTTGGCCCAACATGTTCAGAATGCTAGTGTGTCCCCACCGATTAAAATAGACATGTGATACCCGTTTCTACGAAATAGTGCAGACATTCAAACGGCAAAAAACATCCTCTTGTATTAAAAGTGGTTGATAGTTTAAATTAAAAGGGCGACTTCACTAGCAGACTAATTTTACCATTAAAGTGAACATTTCTGCATGTTGAGGATTCATCCTAATGCAGGCGTGTTCCTTGAAAATCGTTGAGAATTTAACAAAGATTATCCAGGGACGAAGAACAATTTCAGGTTGGGCTGATATCCATAGGTAGAGTTTTGAAGGTATGAACATCATTGAATCCATGATACTGTCAAGCTAGAACGATATTTCTAGTAACGATAACCCCATATTTAATTACAGGGACATTTGGACAACACATTTAATCATTAGGGAAGTGTTTAATGTGGAAACTCGCCATACAGGTACAGGATATTACAAAGATTCTCCTGTTGAAAATTTGGGCTTTGAACGGTCAGGATAAAGCCGTGGGGGAGCGCCGAGAGTAGGCAAACTATTGTTGAAACCATTGTTTCTTTTGTTGATAATAATTGGTGATGTGGACACTGCATTGTGTGGCATTGTGTGTCTTGTACAAGGATTTGTTGTGATCCTATTTGCTGATCATGTGACGCAACAATGGTCGAAAGACTTGGAATGCGGTTGGAGCATTACTTTCGGCATACACGTACGAAAGGTTCTACAACGAGAAGTTAATCCAACGTTAACTGTAGAGAAAAAATATTGCAATAATGTAACGTCCGGGTTTATGTACAGTTGTGATCGTAACTGTCTTATCCGATTGCTGCAATTGTGAAAATGGGCAATTGTGAAGAACAAAGACCAACACGACAAAGCATCACTAACAAGCAAATCATACTTGTGCAATTTTACCGCAAAAATTTTAAAACCATCATAAAGCAGCTGAACGAAGTGGCAAAATAAAAGTACTTATATGACAATACCAACCTGGGTAGCCTTGTTTTCGTGGTCTGATATCATTACTTTCCATGCCTTTCTGTTCTGTAAACTTAGAGGCCTGTCCTACCAGTTTTGGTTTTGGGTTTTGGATTGCTTTAACTGCAAGTACAGTTAAGTAGGCAAAGCAACAACAATTATTCATTGTTTAAAGGTGGATTGTTTAACCAGTTTTGATTAGTTCAGGTTGTCCTGAACTAATCAAAATTAACCTGAACTAATCAAAATTGGTTAAACATTTCACCTTTAAACACTGAATAATTGTACAATTATGCAAGCAGTATGGCATGGTCACTATATTATTTTAATGGCTGCTGTTATGCCCTTTGGCTCTTCAACAGAACCTAGATGAGTTAAAACTGTTACTCTGGACCTACTTTTGCATTGCTATTTGCTTCGTAGCTACTGCATTGTCAATGCGTCCTGAAGGAATGGTTCCACTGTATTATTGCCACATTACCGTTAAAAGTATCAGCAACGTCATACCAACAGACGCGAGTTAGGAATGCAGCCGTGCAACACACAAAGAGTAAACTGACAGCATTGACCCCCAGCAAGTGTGGAATAAGTATTAACGGACCAACATACGTCCACTTACTTATTTCCTTACTTTGCTGACACTGGCTCAAAACCGCCTGGGAGTATTCATGCCCTGTAAATTCAACATCTGCTCGTGCGGACGTAGTTCAACCCTTCACATTTCCAAGAAGCCGCCGGGAATAAACAACACGTCTGTACCATAGTAGAAAATAATATCAGCAACATCGGAGGCTCAGTCTGATCTTCCGACAAATAATTCAGGTACCCGTATGGATGACGTGATGGAGCAGGAAAGTAATATTTGAAATCCCTCTCTCTGGGGTGTGTGGATTAAATTTTCGACATTATTTCGGATTAAAATCACCCAGTTCTCCATTCTCCCCTTCCACTCCAAACGTACTTGCTTTTTTAGAGTCCCATGTGCTTGCGGGTCGGTAACACAATTCGAGCTCGCGTCCTGTTGTATCGGAATACCCCTAACAGCGCGGGTGGGCTTTGCTCGCTTCACTGCTTGGTCCCAGGAAGCCCTCACGAATCCCAGTTTTCTACTAGTTCTATGAAAACACTCATGAAACTCTTTCTTTCCACTGATTCCGAAGAGACCCTCATGGAATTAGTTTTTTTTATAAAAGCTTTCTAAGGAAGAGTTGATGTAGTGGTAGGAAAATTAAATTATTTTACTGCTTGTAATGAGCAAAAATACAATTATATCCGTAGTTTTACTTTGCACTGTAATTGTATATTGTATATTGTATTATACTTTATACTTAAGTTGGATGCAAGGTCGAGGGTGAACGACCTAAGAAAGTGAGTAGCCTAGACCAGCGTTTCTCAAAGTATGCGACCACCTACACAAAATAAGAAAATTAATTGACAGTAAACACTCGGATAAACAAACGCCCACTACAACAAAGTTTTAGTTATTCTTACGTTCGGGTAAACACCCATATTTCTAATTTAAGCATGAATGAGATAGTAATGCTACTATTATTGCAGGAACACGACTGCTAAAATTTACGATCGGTAATTAAGAAACGTATAACTCGTTGCAATCAGGTAGCAACATGCTCTTCTCGCCCGGCATACTGCCGCTCGTGCGAGCTTATCACTTGTACGGTCCAGGCAGCATGTGGTTAGTAAGCGATAAGACGACGTGAATCAACAAACGAAATTTCATTACAGGTTGATTTTGAACAAACAATCTTAAGGTTTGTTTGTTTATAATTTGTTGCAATCTCACAAGGAATTAAATAAATTATAAAGCTGAGGCTTCAAGCCATAGTCATGTCTTTCTGCAGGTCTGAATGCACATGTGCTTGTGTTAATCTGGGCCAGATAACAACGTTGGTCAGACCCCAGTAAACAACAAACCAAGGAACGAGTCTACCAATGACGAAACGTGGCTCAATGGATGCGTTTGTGAAGAGAAAAATCATGCTCACGTCTCGCATTAGCTGTAAAATATTTTTTAACAAACTAAGATTTTAAAAGCTTTCCTTGTTTTAACCTTAGCAATTGATAAATAAATGCGATACATTGTGAACAAATTTCTGTTATAAATCAGTACCATGGTGGCTATGGTGCATTGGGGGAAGGGGGGGGGGAAGAAGAAACGTCGATTTCGATTTATAAATTCCTGTTATAAATCGAGATCCTCCCTCCCCCAACGTTTCGCCATAGCCACGAAGGTGACGAGTCCCTGGCACCTCTGTAATGTGTAATGTGTAATGTATAACATCTCTGTAATGTGTGGTGTAGTGGCAACCCGGACCACTGCACTGTGACTGAGGTTGGCGCTAATGACCAAGTTGTCGACGCGCCATTAAGCCTCAATTCCCCCCCCCCCCCCCTGGCACCTCAAAATAAAGTTTGAGAACCTCTGGCCTAGACAACACGACATTTCTAGGCCTAAATTAGTTACTTCCACATTTTCCAGCTTCCCTCGGTTTTCTTCTATGAGGTTTATCAGAAAGTGTTTTCATTGCTCATGTCATAATGGTTCCAGAAAGTGCAGTTATTAGTGTTAGAATTGATTTTTAATTCCATGATGATACAACATATAATAAAAGTATTGTAAAACCAACTAAAATTTAACCTTTGTGTTATCAATTACTTATAACCGATTACGTAATATGTAAAAAAAATTCCATTTTCTTTAACTGCGAAACCTATGTATATTAAGTTGTATGTTAAATGTTTGTATATGTAAAATTATCAGCACACGTGCAAGCTCCTAAGCTTCGTGCATGTCCTATACTGATTAAAATGATAATGATTCCTGGTACTGAGTTTTCTCAACTTAGCCTTGTAACTTACAACATGACTTAGCAATTATTACTGAACACTTGAACAATAATTTAGATAACATACTCATTATAGACCTGAGTGTTTTGCTTAATACGCGACTCAATTTGGATTGTGAATGTCCGTTTGATTTTCTGTATGGGACACGATAACATTCGCAATATTGTTCTGATTTAGTTTAAATTTACTAACAAAAAAGCTTTCGTGCATAAAGGAAACACGTTCAAACCTACCTCTAATATTTCAGGGGTGGGGGGGGGGGTCGAAATTAAAAATACAACACTAGGAAGATAATATTTAAGCAAAGCAGAAAAGCAGTGCCATATGGAACACTGGGTAGAAATCACATGTGTTTCTGCCATGTGAATATAGAAAATGAAATAATGTATTACAGTGGCTGAATAACTGTGAACTTCAAAACTAAATTAAATGCCTAGTAGTAGAGTAAAAGTTTTAATTTAACTGCACAAGTAAGGTTTTCTGACTGGAAATAATGCAAATACAGTGAAGAATTCCAATGAGCTGTAAGAGGCTGTAAATCGACAATGTCAGAATACCATACCACCACACTAGGACTATTGCACATACGCGATCATCGTGATGTGTGGTAGGAGAACTCGGTTGGGTGAGGAAGGTGATCTGGTTAATGGCTGGAAGAGGACCATGGAAAAATTCCTGACAGTCTGTTGCACCCAAAGCAGCGTGAAAAAGGCTATCAGGCACCTATAATAGACAAATTATACTAGATATGTCGTATAATTAGTTTATTCTGTAAAGGATACCTCGGGGAGTCTGTGCCAATCACGGCAGAGTGAAAGGATACTAGCACCTACACCAGTTGTGATCTAATCTGGTATATACTGGAAAGGATACTCCGGTAAATGCCCAGCCAGTCTGCGTGAAAGGATATTAAGCATACGAGAAATACAGCCACCCCTGGAGGTAGTAAGGTTCCACAAGTTCATTGACATACACTTATTTTTAATTTTCGAAAAGCCAGGCTTTTCTTGGCCACCTAAAAATCACAAAAACAGCACTCAGCCCGGCTTTTCGAAAATTAAAACTAAGTGTATGAAAATGAACTTATGGAACCCTATTACCTCCAGGGTTGGCTGTATTTCTCGTATTTTTCTCACACTTCCACAAAATAATTGGTTGGAGGATATTAAGCAACTACAACAGCTTTGGAATCCAATCTGGACTAAACTAGAAAGGATACCACAGCAAAGTCATTGCCAGTCAAAGCAGCGAAAGGATATGAGGCACCTACAACAACTGTGGGATCTAATCTGGTCTGTTCTAAAAAGGATACCTCGGTAAAGACCCAGCAAGCCTGTGTCAACTTGAAAAAAAAAAGCCAGAAAGTACATGTGAATAGGAAAAAAAAAGTTCCGGAATCAAACCTACTCCGTCATCAGGTTTCTATGAAATTAAAACAGCATAAACTGCCGAGTCACACCCAGAACAAATACTGAAACAGATTTACATTTTTTTTTAAGTAAACGAAAATTCTCACCAACATTCCCTTTAATAAAAAGGCAAATACGGGAGGGTAGCAGTAGGCCCCGTCCTTACTCCTTGTAAGCCATGCAGGAAAAACGTGGGAATGCTAATTTGAAGGTAACTGAACTTTATGACAAGTCCATCCTTCATAGGGTATTTTCTTGCATGGGGCATACTGCTCTGCCTCCCGTACTTGCCTTTTTTGAAAGGGAATGCTGGTGAGGGTTTTCGTTTACTTTTAATACATTTTTAAAATCTAGTTTCAGCATTTGATCTAGATGTGACTCGACAATTTTTGCTAGGGTTTAATTTCATCAAAACCTATTGATGGAATAGGTTTGATTCCGAAACGTTGTTTTATCGTTTACATGTGCACTTTCTGGCCTTTATCTTTTTAAATTTCGTTTGGGGGGTTTTCGTTACAATCTGTACCAACCACGGCAGCACGAAAGGATATTACGCACCTACAACAGCTGTGGCATGTAATCTGGTCTATTCTGGAAAGGATACCCCGACAAAGTCCCTGCTAGTCTGTACCAACCACGGCATCGTGTAAGGCTATTACGCGCCTAACACAGATGTGGGATCTAAACGTGTCTATTCTGGAAAGGATACCACGGCAAATTCCTAACCAGTCTGTGCCAACCACGGCAGCAGAAAGGCTATTAGATGCCTACAACAGCTGTGGGATCTAATCCGATCTATTCTGGAATTGATAGCCCAACAAAGAACTTGCTAATCTGCGCCAACCATGGAAGAGTGAAAGGATATCAGGCACATACAACAGCTCTGGGATATAATCTAGTTTATTCTGGAATGGATACCTAGACAAACTAACTACCAATCTGTGCCAACCACGGCATCGTGTAAGCCTATTAGGCACCTACAACAGCTAAGGGATCTAATCTGGTCTATTCTGGAAAGGATACCCCATCAAAGCACCTGTTAACCTGTGACAGCCTCGGTATCATGTAAGGCTATTAGGGGCATACAACAGCCGTGGGATCTAAACTTGTATATTCTGGAAAGGACACCATGGCAAAATCCCAGTCAGTCTGTGCCAACCACGGCAGCATGAAAGGCTATTAGGTGCCTACAACAGTTATGGGATCTAATCTGGTCTATTCTGGAAAGGATACCCCGTCAAAAAACCTGCTAACCTGTGCCAGCCTCGGCATCGTGTAAGGCTATTAGGGGCCTACAACAGCCGTGGGATCTAAACTTGTATATTCTGGAAAAGACACCATGGCAAAATCCTAGCCAGTCTTTGCCAACCATGGCAGCATGAAATGCTATTAGGCACCTGCAACAGCTGTGGGTTCTAATCTGGTTTATTCTGTAAAGGATACCCCGGCAAAATCCATGTCGGTCTGTGCCGACCATGCTACCGGGCTCCTACAGCAGCTATGGGATCTAATCTGGCCTATTCTGTATATTACCTCGGTCTTCCAACTTGAATGTAGGTGTAGGTTATAGATCGATTTCTTGGGTTTCCTCCTCCCTTTTTGTAGACCTCTCTCTATCAATAACATCTAGTAAATGTTCAAAATTCAGAAGGGTAATCAGCACACGCAATTTGCTTCAGAAGGCATAAAGCTCTAACAAATTTTTGAAAAAAAAGTTGGTGGTCTGGGGTGGGGGGTGGGGTCTAAGAGCACAGTTGACAAATTTATTTTAAAAAATACGTTAGAAATAGTCACTGATTTGAGGCGCATAAAAGGCCTTATTCGCGGTCTATGGCAGGCTTTAGTATGCACTTTGGCAGATTTGGTTATCGTACTTCTTTTCATTTTTCTTTGAAATACGCCAGCAATTATTTATTTTGGCTACTTTAATATAAGAAAGAAGTACAATAAACAATTTGGAAGATGCCAAAGGGTTAAACGAGTGTATTCTATTTAGATTTCTTTCAGTCTACTGCTCTGTTGACAAGAGTAAACAACTGCATAATCAAATAATCACAAAAAAATCAATCTCCAGATACGATTAAGTTGGCATTACTATTTTGTAACGAATATTAGTTATTCCTTCTGTGTATTTTTCACATTCATCGAAAATACTATTTACGCATGTCACAGGCCAAACAAAGCCAAACTTCGGGGTAAATTGAAGTCATTAGCAGACGCAAACGCCTCGCTGACAGTAACAGATCAGCTTTTTTTTGTAGTGGTAATCAGCAAACGATATAAAACCAACCATTTTTAATGAGCACGTCTGTGCGGCAGAAGTAGGTTAAACGAATATAGCTCTTTTTATGTTTACATGATTATTGCTGCGATCAAAAACATACATTGCCTTGAAAAGCGGATCATGATTTGTGTTTTTCGAAAACATCGCTGTAATTCTGAGCTGAAAACAGAGCAAGTGAACAACGCTTCAGCAGAAATTATGAAGAGGTTAATCCGGTTGTTAACAATGGTCTTTTATTGGTTCGGAATTAACCTGAATCCAGAATGTAGTGTAATGAGATCAAAAATACATTTTTGTTGGTTTTATACCATCCGCACTTCGCAGCTAGTTTTCAGCCTGTTCTTGCTGATCATAGTATGTTTCATGTTCCATGATGGAGAAGGGCTGAGTGCCATTGCCTTGAATATGACATTCGTTTTAAATGACGGCATGGCATTTGCTTGTCTTGTTGTTTTACGTTGGAAGCAAAAGGGATTTCGTTATATTTTACTGGAGCTCAAACGCCTATGTGAGAACTTTGACCAAATATTATATAAAAAATTTGCTCTGGAGATTAACAAAATCGTTCGTAAATTCCATTTTTTCGATGGTAATTCTTCTAATTGTTATGGGATATGGAAATATTACACTTATGAGCGACCAGATATTCATTGATCCTCACATGAATTTATATTTCTTGAAGTTAGTTAATGCACGTAAGTCCAACAGTAATGACAACACTGTTCACGACTTTAAACATGTATTTTGGACTTATTATATTCAACTTAGTTATCTTAACACTGTCACTTCTTATTGTTTATTTCCACATGCTTGCTATCGCATTCAAAGTATACAACGCTAGTACTAAGGATGTCTTTTCCACAAAATTAACTTATGAATCAATCACCCACTTACGTTTGCAGTATGAGCGGCTTGGTCAGCTAGTCAGTGACATCAACAAAGTACTATATCCTCTCCTATTTGTACTTTTCACTGGTATTGTAATGGACATTATTCTGCATGTCCGTGTTTTCAAGAAAGAAGGTGCCCCGACTTATTTAAAGCTATTACATAGTGTTTTTCTACCAGCTTTGTTTCGGCATATATTTAACCTTTACTCAGTTAGTTCAACTGCAGGAAAAGTAAATAATGAAGTAAGTTCAGTTTATTCGTTTGTATGGTATCTTGCTACTGTAAAATCCCCGTTCTGCCAAATGAATTTATTCTACTATTTCAATACCTACCTATATTCTCGATGAGCTTGCCAATATCATTAAATTCACAGTTGTTATCCAGAATAATTCATGTTTAAATAACCTTCCCTGTCAAATGTATGCTACTTACAAATCAGTAATGACGTCATCACTTTTGATATTGATCATTCTAATATGTGTACTCTCGTGCTTTTCTTTGTGCCTAAACATGTAGTCTTTTCCCCCTGTGAACGTTTTATTTGTTGTTGACAGACATTCCGATTCAAAACATGTTTATTCTTTCACCCTCGCCGGATACAACCAAGTAGTACCGATAAGGCTGCGAAAAAAAACTGAAATTATCTAATTAACGGCCTTTTCACGGCAGTCACGACTTTTGAGTACAATAATCAGGACCATCAGAGAACGGCGAAAATTATTGGCGACCACGCGTTTTAGAAGGAAACCCTTACATTTTTAGAACCTAACAATACAATAGACGTCAAAAAACTACTAGTACTAGTAATTGAGTAATTGAATAATTGGGTCTTAATGGCGTGCCATGTTAAGAATGGTTAATAATGGAAACCTACTGAACCTAAAAAAAAAAGGACCGAAAAACTGGATTTATGACTTTGCATCTTGTAATTGTTACGGGGGAAAATGGATCTCATACATTTGGAGAAAAACATGTAATATCTCCCCAAAGCAAAACTTTCCAAGGAATCCCGCCCAGCTCTTGCCACCATATGATATCAAATGCCAAGCTCTTTCGCCAAGGTAATCCCAACTACCAAGACTCCAGACGGTAAATGAAATACTTGAAAATTGTTCATTAAACAATTTTCACATATTTAATTTAGCCTTCTAACTATTGCTTGGTGGAATTAACTTGGCGAAAGAGTTTGGCGGTAATTCTTAACAAATTATGTTTTTTGAGAAGATTTTAAAGACTCTATATGCACGAATGGACGCAAAAGTCAACACAACTATGACACCAAAACTACAAAAAAAAAATACATGGGGTATTTTTTTTAAATTAACAATTGAAACCTGGAACGACCTAAATTCATTGACAGTATTAATTTTTATTATTTAAAGATGAAAATATTTCTGCTAATTGACAAATACGTTGACAAGTACGTTTGTCAAATTGATGTTTGTTTCTATTTTACAGCCTTTTATTTGTTTTTTTTTATATGACTTCATTAAAAAAAAAACGTGTCTGAGTCAGCCTCCAGTCGCTACAAAATGTTGTTCCAGTACTTTTTAATAATGTTATATCTTCTTTTTAGGTGCACCTGTCAGTTAATTGGTTTCAGCTGTAATCCCGAGACAATTTTCTGAATGTAAAGCAGCTGTAAGTTATGAACATCAAATTTTATTTACTTGCATTCTCTCTTCAGAATTATTGCAAAGAAAATATAAAAAGGGCGTAAAAACTCAGAACACAACTTCATTAAAAGTTTACCATCTTAAAGTAATCGAAACAAGAAAAATGGCATGTACGACATATGCGAGATGACTCAGATTACATGAGCGTCTGTATGGTGATCTGTTTGGTTATCTGTTTGGTGATTCTGTTTGAAACCCAGTCACGCCTTGTCAGTAGAAAAGGCTTACCAAATATTTTACTATTTTTGGTGAAGTACTATTGTGTTTCTTTTGTTCGTGTATTCTATGATGCACAACAGAAATAAATTGGTACTGAATGCTGCAGTGTTGTTAATACCCTCCTCCCCCCTACGATAAAACACACTATCTACTAACAGCAGTAACCTGAGTACAATTAGAACTTTTAACTTGTAAATTGACATAAATCGCATAAATAGAAATTAGCCATCAGCGAAAATCATACACAAGAATATGTATATATTCGATACTTCGATTCTTTCAGGTGATGTGACCGAAATTCGAATCGGAGAACCAGTCCATCAGATGATTTGCTTTAATGTTATTTACCACTTAACGATATAACAGTTAGACACTAGTAGCCCAGGCTGTAAAGCCGGTAAGGTAGTAATCTGAAGGAGGAGGACTGGTTCACCGGTTGAATTCCGGTCTCATCACTTGAATGAAACGTAAGTGCATGAAGGTGGTTTACTGTACTACGTTATTTTTTGTGTATGATTTTTCCTGATTGATTCTTTTTAATCATATGCGCCACCGCCGCGTACATATATGATAGAAGCCCTCACTCCAGCAAAACTTTAAAAAAATTATATCTCCATTCCTATTTAATATTTTTGGAAGAAACTGGGCCAGACAGTAGATAAGTATGAAAGGTAAATTTTGTATAACAAAAATTATGCAATTCTGTGGAAGAGTAAAAGTAGAGAGAGCCACACGTAAATTTGAATAATGTTTACTTGTTGCAGTTGTTGTTGGTGGTCTTCTTCTTGTTTTTGTTCTTGTGTGTCACCATTTGAGAAAAAAAAAACTACTGCACCTACCTAAAATCGGTATCAATATTATCTAAGCCAGAAATTTCCTTAGCCTTCATCCTCAAAGAGACCACTTTTTCAATTGGTCGAACCATTCCGGAGTTACGAGACCCTGAACGATCTGTTTTATTATTTTGCATTGTTTTAACCATTGTAATTATGGAACAATGCCAATCAGTAAACTCCTGGTCCATTCTTCGTGCACGTGTTATGTTGATTGTTGATAGTTGATTGTTGATGGGTAAATTATAAGAATCCGTGTTTCAGCTAAACGCATTTAGTTTAAATCAAACTAAGCTACATTGTTAATTTTGAGGCCGATAGACCTCGAAATTGGCAGCGAGATACGATAGAATGGCTGATCTACTTGGTAGAAGCAGGCGTTCAGAGTTGAGCTGAATTGTTTCCAAGTGGTTAGCAACAATCGCAGCATGCACGTGCATTTACACCTTTGCAAATGAAAAAAATTAACTGAGCAAAAAACGGTTTCGCCGTTTAGAAAAAAAAACATCGGAGCTCGTATCCCCATACTCACAGCCGTGAAGGTACACGAATAAAAATGGATTAGAGTTCACTCGAACTCAGCGAACTAACATCATAAAACACACACAACATACATACATAACATCATTAAATTTTCTATTTTTAATAAAATTTATGATTTTTATGCGAGTATATTTTAACTTCATTCATATAATCCTTTTCTAATTTCTTAATCTTTAGTTTGTAACAGAAATTATTTTGCCATTGTTATGTCATGAATTACCAAAATTATTCCACACATTACACAAATGTTCCTTTCTTACAGGTTCACGATTTAAGATATGCAAGATTTGCTTTAAAGAAAGCTAAACCCTCCCATCTTAAATTACAGTATCATTAATTAAGACACTTAAAAAACATGTTAGAGGTACGAAAACCACTCAGGCTTTATAGTTTTTACGTAGTAATGTGTCTAAATCTTCATTCTAGCAAACGAATTCTTCGTTCGTGCGGTCACTCAAGCAAGTCTCGTTTGTGTGACGTCACGCTTCATCACCCGTTGGCGCATGCGCCCAACAAGCTCAGGCAAGATCGCGCTCGGCTCTCAGGGCGCGTTTACGCAGCGACTCGCCTTTGCATTCTCGCAGCTAGAACTCAATCGCGATGGCAAAGGTGACATTGCCATGGTAACAACGCTAAATAGATTAGCTAAATCCGACATCGTTTGAGTAAATACTTGCAGTCTTACAATCCGTGTCAATAATATAAAGAATTCCTCATGACGAAACAATTTTCCCAAATGCTTCTGAACTCACGTTATTTGCTGTTTTCGTTGCGAGGCGGCAGACATAAAACCGCCGCCATGTTGGAATTTGAGGTGATTTCTAGCTTCAAGCTGCGAGAATGCAAAAAAGAGTGGTTATGTAAACGTGCCCTCACAGATGCTTTCAAATGAAGCGCGCGCCCCCTAATCTGCTTCTCCCTCCCCACGAGCAACAAGTGGACACTGTCCAATCGCTTATCTGCCCAGCATTTCGGGTTGAGTGGATTACCGCCTAGCTGAACGAACTTTTCACGAGCTTTGTAGCGGTAACAATCACGGTAGCTACTTTCTTGAATACTTTAATTTAATAAATTACGCAGCGATTGAGTTTTGGTTCGCGCTGTTATGGTCAAAGCTGTTAGAAGCACAAGCTGGCTTGCACTCGCTAGTATGCTACGTTGACGTCATTCCTCCAAGGTCCAAGGTGATGAAGTGTGACGTCAGTACCATGCAGGGAAATCGTGTTTGCTGTCTCGCGAAATGGAAACATCAAACTTAGATTCTAAATTAACTATTGCTTAATCTAGACACACGCTAGTGTGTCGCTGCCAAGTAACAGTAGATCATCCCATTGTAGACATCCCATTGTTAAAAATTGATTGTTAATGATAAAAAGGCGTGTCTGTTAAACATGTGTCTGTTACCTGTAAGCAATTGAAAGCATGTTTTGGCATGTTGAGGATAAATCCCAATGTGACAGAAATGTTTCAAATTGTGGAAAATGTAAGGGGAAGGGTCAGAGATTACGAAAAACTAAAATTTAAAGGATGAGTGTCCACCAATCATAGAGAAAAAGATGCGTCAATAACGTTGTTTTTATGTTACTGTCTAGCTAGCTAGCTAGTTAGCTAATAAGATTTTTCCCATGTTAAATCCCATAGACTTTTTGCTCATGGCTAGCGCAAAATTGAGAAGGCCTACGTACCTGAACTTTTGCACACGGATGCATAGTGATCTGAGGATGGTCCTTTTGTTGGTTTGGGGGTTGTAGGGGTCAGGACAAATGCGTGAGAGAGTTTTGAAATTCGCCACGGGAGAATTTAAATTTCGTTTCTTTTCCAAGTTGAAACCAAAGATTTTAAGCAACAATGGCTTGAACAATCAAGACTGGTCCTTAGATTTATTGTAAAAGCCTGGACGAACTAAAAACTGAACTGTAACGAAGGACAAAATAAAGAAACATTAACGTTGCCGTGGATTGCGTAAGAATAAAGGGATGCGTGTTAGATGATGGTTACGCAACAATACGAGCATACACGAGCCAATGGTTTTTTTTTGTTAATAACCCAAAAATAAATTACTTCGCATTCTGTTGTTTTAGTAACAACGACCTTCGGGGGTTTCTGCATGACTAAATGTAAACGAAATCTTGTAAAATTAAGAGGAAGGTGAAGGGCTAAACAAAACAACTGAAGGGGATGCGCTGCTTGAGTGAGCGAAGCGAACGAAATCAGCGATTGTTAGTCAGTGTGTGCAAAAATGGGATTGAAGCATCTTAAACAGACGGTGTAACCTTATGTACGTTTACAGTCCTATGAAACTTGTGATATCCACCCAAAACCAAAACTGGTAGAAAAACCCACCAAGTTTCCAAAAACGATCGGCCTTTGAAGGTAGTGATATCATTCCACCAGGGAAAGGCCGCCCAGGTTAATCCTATTAGCCAAGTTAATCGCACCGAATAATACTTTGGACGTTAAATGAAAACTTGAAGATTGCTACCGCTAGTAGCAATCTTCTAGTTTTCATTTAACTTTCGAACTATTAGTAGGTGCGATTAACTTGGCTAATAGGATTAACCTTGGCGGCCTTTCCCTGGTGGAATGATATCACTACCTTCAAAGACCGATCGTTTTTGGAAACTAGGCGGGTTTTTCTACCAGTTTTGGTTTTGGATGGTTAATAAGAATGTTGGAAACTTCACACAACTTGCATCTTGTTTTTTTCGTACCTAACTAACAATAATGAAGTTTAAAATGGAAGGGTTCAGTTTTCCTTTAACGTTATTTACAACATTACTAACGGACAAATAAGTTTATCCGACTTGTTTGTCATCAATAAAACTTTTGATATGGTACGTCTTTTCTCAAGACCTGAATGGGGAAGATGCCAATTACGGAGTTTAAAAAAGGAAAATATTTTGTTCGTTCTAGTCAACTGCTGAAGTTGTCTCTGAATAGAGAGACCCAAGTTGTTTACAACATTTTTAGGATCGTTTTGCATGAAACAGTCTGTATAGGCATGGTGACCTGTCTCGTATAGCAGAAAATTTCCAATTTTCCTTAGTATTATTTCCAGCGATTTATGTCTATTTATTTCGTATAGCAGAGGTACCGGGTTCGAACCTGATCTCAGCCACTCCAGACATTTTCTAGAAGAGAAGGGCCCAGTAATGCTTCGTGCCCATGTTGATTGTGTCCTAGTAAGTTCCAATTAAGATTGCCTAGCAACATTATACCAAACTCTCCTTCTGGCGCCATGGCTACGGCTAGCACTAGTGAAACCTCCAAAGTCGACATGATCGCAATTCTAGAATTGTTGTGCTCCTGAATTCACAGGTATGGCATGAGATAAGGCTTCAACCTGTTACCTTCGAACATGAAGCAGAGTTTCTAACCATCTCAGAAATTTTTTGCCAGGTAAGAAGTTAGAAACGTAACAACGTGAAACAATCTCATAATTTTTGGCCGTTAATGACGTTTTTTATTTGGGTTTGCTCATTAAGCATATGTTAATTAATTCTGTTAGTATTCATTTTATGACATAGTTTCACTGATTTAATTAGTTTTACATGTTAATGTTATTAATTTAATAGCTGAAGCCATAAGACGGCATAACAAGACACACAATAACGTTCCATTAGAAGAAAACCTGAATTCTTACTGCCCCCGTAATCTGCAGAAAATATAAAGACTACCTACCTACCTACCTATATTAGTCAAGGTAATATGTAGACTACCTATAAAGTTTAATGCACGGAATATCTACAGACAATCTGCAAATTAATGTCGCAATCATAACCAATATGCTTAAATTGTGCAATAAAGTGACGTGTGCTGTAATCGACATAAAATCTTCTGCAAAAAAAACTGCTCATCTGCAAAAAATACAGAATGCTTCAACATTTCTTTAGATTTGTTTTCAGCTAGGTAGGCGATTGCTGGGGTGGAGGGGGGGGATGAGAGGTTACTGTGGCGTAATTAGATTTAGGAGGGGATGAGACTTGCATCTGCTGCATGCACTAGTACTGCGTACTTTGTTTTTGTAAATTTAGTAATATGAATCAAATAACAATATAAATTTCAATCACATGAGAAGTGATTTGGAGCAGGAAGGGCAGTGCCACTTACACCCGTAAAACTTAAAACAAAATAAAATGCTTTAGTTAAAATACAATAAGCAAAATGAAATATTTAAGCTAAATACAATAGCCTGGCATTTTTTAAAGTTTTCTAAGTTCAATAAAATCGTTTAAATGTCAGCAGACTATGCAGAGACTGTTTTCTCAGTCAAAGAATTCTGGCAAAGAAGTACCTCCACAGGCCAGTCAAGATTTTGGAAGGACGTACTTCAAACTGTGGCCACGAGTCCAAAGTACAGGGCTAAATTAAAAAAAAAAGAGAGAGGTCAACAGCAAGGAGACCATGTATAATCTTTAATACCAAAAGAAAGCTGCTTTTAATGGACGGAGTTCCAGAAAAACAGTTTTAATATTTTTAGGCGTTGGCAATACTGCATCCTTTGCACGCCAGGCAGAATATCAGTGAAGCAGCGCTGTACCGATTACGCGAGGTCAGCACCTTTATGGAGGTAAGGAGACGACACCGGTCTTGCATAATCAAACAGTCGTCTCACCTAGATTCCGAATGCGGAGATTTTAGTGGGAATATCTCACAAGGTAAAGCAATATTTTACGATTGCATACCTGCGATTTGCACAAGACACAATGTGGGCACGGTGGGTAGAAGCTTTAAGGTTTTTAGCAAACCATGCTCTGAAATCTCGTACAGAGCATTTTGCGACAATTATACATAGTTTATATTACAGATTTTGTTTCCAATGGTGAAACTGGTGCATGCTCCCAATAGTTGACAATTTGACATTTAGTGAATTTGTAGACTTCAGGTCTGGTTATCCTGCACATCAACCACAGAAGGAGTGTAACTTAAAATCCTAAGATTAATTTACCATAGTCAGCATTTTGTGGATTAAAGAATAAATCATTTAGAAACAGGATAAATATAAGTGGATCGAGTACAGATCCCTGAAGAACTACATTGAAGATATCGACAGGAGTCGAACTAAATTTCTTACTGACAACTCGGTAGGTACGTTCAAAGACAAAGCCGTGGATCCAAGCCAGGAGTTACCCATTAAATCTAAAGAGTGACACCTTACATAAAAAAAATTCTGTACACCACCTGAGTGAGATTATTTTCTGAAAATCAAACGAAATTACATCACATGTGGTACTCTTATCAAGGGTACCAGTCCACTTGTCCATAGCGATCTACAAATGATGTACAGAAGTGCAATTGGGAAAAAAAAAAACAATTAATATGGTGTGTGTTTTCCAAGTTATGATTATTCATGTGCTGTATCATTTCCCTTCGAATAATGGACCATAAGAGAAATCGGCTGTTAGTTTTTTTGGGATCGGCAGTATTTCCTTTTTCAATAACAGGTGTAATTAGCAGTACTCCAAATTGTGTGTATCAATGACGAGCGCAGAGGCAATGAAAAAATATAAGCAAGGGTAAGACAATTTAATTATAAGTTTATTTAAAAATTTGGTTTATAAATTTCCTGTGCCTTATGTCATCTGGGAAAGTGTTCCTGTTGAACCAACTCAGTTTAGAGGGATAAATAAATATTGTAAGGGGGAGAAGCATATCAGTCGATTCAAGAATCAAGAAACCCTCAATCAAAGCAGGGGCCAAGATAATGTCCGGAATACATCCCACAGCTGCTGAAGAAAGCTGGCAGTTTCTCAAGATCTGCCTGGCCGTGAATGGCAGGGATTAATGGACCCTCCTTTCCAGATCAACTTCCTCAGGCAACTGGGTTGAGATCTGCCACTCGTCGTGTGAATGGATAGTTAATAGAGTCTAGATTTTCTTTCTCGGGTTTATGAAGTAATAAAACCACGCAGTCGTTAATTTGGACCATGGACTGCATTTCACTGACTGACTTTTTTGACTTTTTGTACAAGTGACAAAACTATAATTACTCTCAGCCAATTTCATGGAATATTGTTCCCATGCTGACAGTTCTCTTTACACTTTAGTTAGGCCACTAACTAAATTGACATTGTTCTACATTATAACAGCAAGCATTAAATATCTTGAGTAAATACTTTATAAAAATTCAGTAATCGGTTATTAGTTATAGAATATGTTTTCCTTTTCAGATGACTGGAACTCTGGTGTCCTATGCAGTGATTCTGTATTAAATGCAGTAGTAATCGCAGATAATTACCTAGATGGATTTGCATATCGTGTTCAGCGTTACAGATCCATAAACCCTACATACACGGCTCAAGAAATGTGATAAGATTGTGTCTCCTAATCTCCCACACAGCACAAAGACATCCTATGGATATCTAATGGATGTCATCCATGGATATAAGGGATATCTCTAAGATATCCATTTACATTCCATGGATATCTATTGGACATCCAAATGTCCCAGTCCTGGACATGATGCAGCACATCCATAGGATATCCGTCTGACGTCGGCTGGATATCGTGAGGATATCCACTGGATATCTTGAATCGTCCATTAAAAAACATATCCGTAAGATATCCATGGACGTCGTTTAGAGCTTACTAGTATATCCATTGGATGTACAGGAATTATTCAGCACATCCATAGGATATCCGCCAGACGTTGGCTGGAGATCGTGAGGATATCCACTGGATATCTTGAATCGCCCATTAAAAAACATATCCGTAAGATATCCATGGACGTAATTTAGAGCTTACGAGGATATCCACTGGATGTACAAGAATTACTCTTTAAAAATCACATCCATAAGATATCCGTGGATGTCCTTCATAGGTGGCTGGGATATCCTCTAGATATCGGGAATTGCCCATAAAAAATATATCCATAGGATATCCATGGACGTCGTTTAGAGGTTGCTGGAATATCCACTGGATATCTTGAATAGCCCATTTAAAAACATACCCGTAAGATATCCATGGACGTCATTTAGAGGTTACAAGGATATCCATTGGATGTAAGGAATTGCTCTTTAAAAATCGCATCCATACCATATCCGTGGACGTCTTTCAGAGGTGGTTGGGATATCCACTAGATATCGGGAATAGCCCATTAAAAAACATATCCGTAGGACATCCATGGATGTCGTTTAGAGGTTGCAAGGATATCCATTGGATGTATTGCCATTACTTTTTGAAAATCACATCCACCGGATATACATAGACGTCGTTGAGAGGTGTTTGGGATCCCCAATAGACATCTGGAATAGCCCATAAAAAAACATATCCATAAGATATCCATGGTCGTCGTTTAGAGCTGGCTGCAATGGTGAGGGTACTGATTTGCTATATTGAAATAACTATACAAGTAGCCCATAAAAAACTCAACACCTAATTTTTTTTTCATTTCCAATTTCAAAAAATGAGAATGTGAACCAATTTTCTAGCCTAAAAAATGGAATTAAAAATACTAAAAACTGGGACGTTATGTTGAATATGTAGAGTATTTGAATTGTCGTTTCACGAATTTCATTACTACTTTGGGACTTACAACACAGGAGACACAGGGTTCGCACAAGAACACATTCAAAAAATAAAGTACTTTAAAATGCTTTTTCAAAACCATCATATTTTTCCAAGAACCTGTATTAATCAACAGACTAACTGAAACGAAAGTGAAATGTTCTTTTTTTTATTGGTGCGCATAATGGGTAAAAAGCATCGGAAAAAAGCGTCAAATAAGCCTGAAGAACAAAGTTTTTTTTCTACATTGACTTGAATTTCACCAGCTATGTTTTTTTTCCCTTTATCTTTTTTACATAGGTTTTTTTTTATCCTACGATAGTTTTAATAACCTAACAAACAATTGATGAAAACCTGCGGACTGAGGAATAAAATTTAAAAGGTAAGCTCGACAGCATTTTACAATGTCTTGTCTGAACCCTGCAGCCACAAGCTACTTATTTAATTTTTAGTGGCACAATATGGATGGATTACATGTTCAAAACAGTCTACTTTACAGTGAAATGTTTCAACTGACCATACATTTTAGCTACGCACAGAGCAAAGGAATGCAAGAGCGCCCGACGAGTAAACGGGATGTCCTGGGTTCGAGTCCCAGTCGGGGCAGTGGACTTTTCTTTCTTTCTCAGACTAGTACATTGTGTATCCTCACAAGGCCAGTCTTTAATGCAGACTGCTTGCTTCATTTACCCTTAACCTTGTGATTTCTTTCTTTATAAACTGTACAGGAGGGAGGTTTCGAAAACTACAAAGGGGAGGTTTCCGGATTGTGCGTTCGGGTTTAGGAACCTCAAATCGTCTTAAGTAGCTTATGCTTAAATTAAGGTAACCTTAAAATGTCTTCTGCAAGCGTTAATAATCAGGGATCTGAGAGTATTATCATGTGTTTCTTGGCTGAATCTCATATCTGAATAAAATCGAAAGGCATTAGGTTCAGTTTAAAGAAATGCAACTTCTGCTTAAAATGCTAATAAAATTGTTGAAGCTGTGTTATACATACATTAAAAGGTTAAACTAAAGCACTGGAAACCAATGTCTTAAAGCTCCTGACAGTGAATCCCTGTAACTTTTCTTTACTCTTGACGCTCAAAAGGGGTAAAACACATTTCAGCGAATTTGTTTATCGATTTAGTGAAAGCCTTTCAAGTTTCATCGTTACGAAAATTTATTTGTATTATCTCTTATCTAGTGACCATAAAGTAATTGTTTAATATTTACGCTTTTAGCATAACTAGATTGACTAATTTGGGCTTAACCGTTTTTTAAGATAACATCATAATCGTATTGATCTAATATTGACAAAATTGTTGAAGGGTGTTACACTTATTAACTTTGCGGTAAAAGCAGCAACCCTACTTTTGCAGTCAAGCTGACGTGTGATAATTCAGCCTACAACGCTCTATGTCTATTGGTTCTAACGTTAGCAAGCATACTAAGTCCCTGTTTTCAGACACGATGAAAAATACAACAACACACAACACGGCGTCCACTGTCTTTCAGCGTGTTTCAACTGAGGTTTCTCACCCTGAAATGAACCGAAAGACCAAAAATTGTGATAGTTCAGCATCAGCAAAGTACCATGCTAAAGTACTACGAGCTTTAAACTTTTTATTTTACCTTTATGGTATTAAGTTTTGTCGTTCTGATGAACGTGGTAACGAATGTAGTTGTCAAGTAGTTACGTTTCATTTTCACTTTGCCTTTCAAGCTGTTGGTTGTTTTCTCATGACAAGCAGCACAGTTGTTACAATTTACTACCATGGTATTGCATCAGTGGCTATGATGACCTCGTTCATTTTAAATGGACTTATGTCAATATCATGTGCTTTCCTTTTCCGCGGTAAACAATTAAACAAGTTCAGTGATTTGATGCTGACATTATTAAATATGTCAATGCGATACGACAGCAACCGCAGTAGTAGGACACTGTACATACGTTTTATTGGAATGGTTATAACGACTGGCATTGTGAACACGATTGTCATAGTATTGATTATAACTGCAGGCGTCCAAACTGTAGAGGAACCTTCTTTTCGTCAATATGCACTTGTAATGTTTCAACTGATTGGTTTGGATTCCTTTCCTGATTATCTGCCAGCTTCAGTTGTAACTATAAGCGCTGTGCATGCTTTATTTACTTACAATTTTGTCAATGGTGTACTTAACGTTCTGTCATTTTGCTTTCACATGATTATAGTTTGTTTCAAGAAGTTTAACGAAGAAATCAAAAACTTCGCCAGTCAGTTGACAGTACAATATGTTGCACGTGTTCGCACAAAACATGAACGTCTTTCCAAATTAGTTCGCGAAATCAATCAAGTTCTTTCACCTTTTCTTTTACTTCTGTTGTCCGGGATTGTGGTGAACATTATCTTCACTGTACGAGTTTTCAAAACAAACAATGAAACTCCAGTTTTCTATAAATATTTCACTGGTCTTTTTGTAGCTACGCTTATAAGAGATATTTTAAATATCTATGGATTGTGTTACAATGCAGCTGAAGTGAACACTCAAGTAAGTTGAGACATTTCCATATTTACCATTTTATCAATTGCAGTTGATGTAGTAAAATAGGATATTGTAACATAAACAGTGCAAATTCAAAGACAGACAAGATTAGTTATTTTTTTGTCACCGAGGTGGCACTCTTAAAATATTGGCTATATCGTTATGTATGCCAACTTTAAGAATATTCCTGCCTAATCTGAAAGAACGTCTACAGCAGGGTAGGCAGAGTGTGTTTATGATCCACGTACCTCTAAACCTACACTC
>JAHWFP010092188.1:0-33933 GCA_023313725.1 Lithobius niger | reverse complement strand
CCTCTAAACCTACACTCTTTCCCCTGATAAAACTTCCTAAAGGCCGTATCGGGACCTGGGAGTTGGATTTGTACCAATGAATACGACTCAGCTATTTCTTACCAGTCTTGGTTTATTTACGAATGTTGGGCCAAACCGTGGCCTATAAACTCATGGGCCAAAAGTACGGTATAGGGCCAAAAACTTGAAAGGACTAATTCAGTAGTTTGAAAAACATCACTGTTCACTAATAGCATAGTACATACGGTTTTACCTGTATTGGTCTTTACAAGAATTCAGGATTAGTAAGTACAACCATTTCCTCAAGTCACAAACAGTTTCGTCCAAGAGGTAAGACTATTCAGTCTTTGCTGGATACCAGCCAGGAAAAGAATCAAGTTTGTTTTTCCCTCAAAGCAAACATTTGTAACAAAAGTAGAAAAGTAACAAAGGCATTAGTACAAACAAACGAGCACAATAATGACAGGCAACCAATTGTTGGAGCCTCTAAGTGTTACATTACTAAACGTCTAACCTAAGGGCAAAGTGGGACTTGCAACATCAAAGCCCAACACATTAAAAGGGGGTTTTCCCACGTTGGCTGCCGAAGCAAATCAGTTGGAGGGATTGCCACATGACAGGGGTTATCCACAATATCACATCACCTCCTGTCATAACCTTCAGTACTCATATTTCCTATCAGTGCTTGTTGTAGTGGATCTTGCACTGTTATTTGTGAAAAGTTGCCTATAGTGCACTATATATTTAAATGGAATAAATAAGAAATCTATTTAGGTGGCAGTAGACTTACAATTTCAACGAACAAGCAGACACACAAGTTCTGTCGATTATTAAAGCCTCACTATACTGTGTCATTAATGTCACTTATTACGCCATCTTTTGTTTGCATTGTGCTTTTATATTAATAGACTTTGACAAACCCTTAATACCAAAGGCTCCACTTCGTCTTCTTTGTAGGCCCATGAGTCACTTGAATACTTGGTCACAGCAATTCCAACACAACAAGAACGCAATGGAGAAACAAACAAGGTAAATGTCTGACATGAGCGCTTCTTTATTTCCTCTGATGAAGAGCAAAAGTTATCGTTTAGTATCATATCGATTTTGTTGCTGACTCGTGTAATAAACATATTTAAATGATTTATTAAAGTTGCGCTTAATAACTAATTGCAGAAATCCTATATATAATTTAAAAATTAACTAAACTCATTTAAAAATTAAGACTACTATTCCCTTAGTACATAACGTAGAATTAATACAGCTGATTGTAAGATACACGCCATTTGACTTTTTTGAAGGTCATTTTGACATAAGAAAGTCAATAATTAATAAAAAGTCAAGCCATATGTAGCTCAAGCATACACTAAAAAGAGATGTTTCGGAATAATTTCATTCCGTTGCCAAACAGAAGTTTTCTTAGCAAAGACCTTTTGGCTTGTATTTTTATTAACTATCTTCGGTGTTCGTACCGCAATATTATAAGAAAGTCACTCAACAAGACATATGGTGTGTAAACAACTGGTTTTTTTTAACGGCGCTCCCAAGTTTTGTGTGTTTTATTGAATTGCCAGTACTTTTACCAGCTGCAATGCTTGTGAAAACTTCGGTCATTGTCAGTGGCACAGCCAGAAATTTTTTTTGGGTGAGAACAGAGTTCGAAAAATTAGCTAAGGGGTCTAGGAGGGAAGGAGTGCTTGCTTCAAGCCCCTCGGAGCTCTGTAAAACAACTTAGTGTAAGCAGATTTAGGCCTTTGGAACGTTTAAATAGCCACTATTCAGAATTTTTTCAATTACAATAAATGCCTCATTTTTTTATGTCTGCCAAATTTCAGTCGTAAATTCGAGTCTCGCCTACCCTGCTGGGTACCACACTGGTCTTTGCACCGTCAGTTGGTGCTTGTATGCTTTCATTAGGTATAACCCAAACCATGAACGAAAGTGTAAGTGAATGTGTGCTTCTCGTATTAGCGAAATTTTATGCGTCACGCGGCATTTATCCACTACGTATTTTGCCGTAAAAACTAATATTTACTAACTCATATCAACTGATATTTAATAACAACGGATTTATAAATTTAAAAAAACGATGAACTACTAGTATGAAGGGAAGTTTCCAATGGATATTCACTGACATATTCACTATCAATGAAACTTCTTGGTTTCCAAATCCTTGAGCTACATGGGTGATAAGTAGCATAGATACTACATTTCCAAGTGTGCTATGGAGAGCTTCACTCTTGCATTGAAAATCATATAATGTAGTACTGATGTGTGTCATATGTTTCGCACCAATACAGCAATGTTAGTTGTGGATTTCCGGAAAAACCACATTCATTTTGCAATGAGGGGGTCTATCTCTTTTGTTTGCTGTCCGACTGCACGAAATTCCGACTTCACGAATTTCATGGAAACTGTTACGGAGTGTTCTTACATTTTACTCTCTGACAGTGATGAATTTGCCAGCTCGTCGACCTGAGGCTTCATTATTGGACCGATACTGGAGGAATTTGGGGCCTGTAAGTTGCACTACCACACATTTCGGGCTTTTAGATTTTACGAAATCTAAAATGAACAAATTTATATGCTCAGTGTTTGTACATGCCTATGAGTCAGACTTTTCTTTTTTGACGCATTAATCACATCAGTAGTTTATTTATTGTTCGCTGCTTTCGAAGGAACTGCAAGTCTCATTTACTTTTGTTTGCTTTTCTCATTTGAAATATTATATATCTGAAAAAAAATATTTTATGGTGCTTTTATTAGAGGAAACGTTCTCACTACATTTAACGTTTTTAATTCTCTCTCGCTCTTTTGGAGAGGTCTTACTAAAAGAAGAGAGGGAGGTATTCCGTGTGCCGATTCTTCCAAATACAACATTAAGGCTCTTATGGGACACTGAATTCTCTTCTCCTCGATGCTAACCAAGGATCCAAGTGTCTGATTAATTATGGGTTTAGTCAGGTCCTCGAGGCGTTGCCTCTTAGTCCAGAATTCTGGGGCATAGAGTAGCATAACGCTTTTCCATGAGAGTAGAAAGCATACTAGAAATAATAAGTATAGGTTATCAGCCACCTTTCCGAGGAGTGAGATATAACAATGTCGAAGCCCGCAGGGCCGAGCCATTGTTGTATCTCACTCCTCGGAAAGGTGGCTGATAACCTATTTATCACCCAATTTCACGATCTGTCCGACAACAATAGTACATCACGCACAAACAAAGGATGAATCGTGCTGATGTTCTTTTGCTCAAAAAGGTCGACAATGCGACAAAGATGTCATTGTTGACAGCATTGTTTTTTCTTGCTTAGTGAAGAGTTCTGTGCTCTTGTTTATTGATTGTAACTCGATTCCGAAATACCCCATCACCGTTCATACCGCAGAAACTCAATGACGAGCAGCCCCTTCAGACAACTTGTCTTACATTTTTTTTAGAAGTCGTTTGAAGAGGCTATTCGGCGTTGAGTTTCCACGGTACTGCATCGTAAATAACCTTTACAGTTCAGTGTCATAATGTTTTCGTGCTACAAGAAAAGATTAATAATAAAACGAAAGCGGTGCTGTTGTTAACTTTAATCGAGACTGTAACGTCCTTTTTAACATCTGGAGCAAGCGTGATGTTCTTAAATTCATAAGCAGGCGTGATATCCGATATCACTCCTCCTTTTGCATCTCAGTCCTAAACCATTGTTGCAATATCGTCGTGTTCCATTGTTAAAGGAGGACTGAGATCGTGAAATTGGGTGATAAACTTAAAAATACTTGAAATGTTGTACGTTTTAAGAAAGTTTATGACATTATTTGAAAGTGCATTTAGATCGAATTCTGATGACCTGTCAAGTGATAGTCTGTCAGGTGTCTCTTAAAAAATATCTTTTACAAATGCTTAACAGCTTATTTTTACTACTTTTTCAGAATGTAGACGATGCAAAATTTGGCATTATACTATTCACACAACGGCTGATTGGAACTAGCATTGGAATAAATGCCTCTAATGTTTTTATGATCAACAAAAGTTTTCTTCTTACAGTGAGTACTGAGTATTGCCATGAGGAAATAAAGAATATGTAGTATTACATATGCTTTAATTGTTTTCTCTTTGGATCGTTTAATTTCAATTCAATATAAGCAAACAGCTTTTTTTTATGAAGTCTATGACACATGTTGAAAAACATTAGCCAGCGAGGTGAACAATACGAAGACAAAAAATTGACATTTCGAGCTTACTACGTCTGGCTGTAACCAAAACTAAGAAAAACATGCCGTGAGTCGAGAACAAAGACATAAAAACGATGCAACCATGTTTAATAACTCAACAGAACAAATTACACAGGAATAAAATACAATGAATTATAAATAAACATAAAACCGCAGTGTCTAAGCTGATATATTAAATATCGACAATAAGGGGATCAGACCTCACACTTGCAGAAACAGAGGTCAATCCCAATATGTTTTGGTGCTTTTACTTTGAAATCTTTTTTGAGTAAATTTACCACTTTTAAAACGATGACTGTCTTAAATTTCGTAACTCAATGTCATCTTTTTCGTTTTACGATTACTTCATTGTTCATACCATTTTCAAACAAAAAAATAACAATTTTTCTCTTAATTTTTCAGGTAACTGGAACCTTGGTCACGTATGCTATTATTCTTTACCAAATGCCATAACCTGGTGTGCAGCACCATCCAGCTAGCTATGTTATGGGTGTTTTAAGAATAGCGTTTACAGCAACTATTACATTTACTGCCTGAATATTTTCTCACAACAACCCACCCACCCACCCATTCACCAAATGTTTCATTGTTCTTGACGAAATGTCGGTGCTTTTTTGTAGAATATCACAGCAAGTCTTAAAAATGTTTCTTCTAGTCCCTGATTTGTGCACGAAATAGGAATTAATTGAAATGGTTAAAAAGTATTAGAAGCTCAGCAATATATATGCCCACTGGGACCATACAACGTAGTACCTCTGAATTCAGACTGAACAATCGACTGACTGTCGTTATGACAAACCACCCTACGGCAATAGTTTACAGTCACTTGTTGTCTATAGCAATTCGCAAGACTTCATATTATTCGTAAGCGTACTGATGTCACCCATTGACTGATCAATGTCTAGCAACTAGCTACGATCTCGATAGAAGATATGCAAGATGGTGGCAAAGAAAATTCGATTAGTGCTCCTTGCTTTCACGAACATTTGTACTCCGTAATGATTATAGAGATCTCCCATCTGTTTTTAGCCAGTCAAACATGGATAGCCTTAGACAATTACATTCAGCTCGGTCTCATAAGCAATCTGATCATTTTTCAAGTGGGTATTTTTCGTAGGTAATATCCTGAGTGCAAAGGTGTTATCGATATTTTTTGGGAAAACTAAACTAAACTAAACTAAACTAAAAAACTAAACTAAACTAAACTAAACTCGTAAGTGCTTATGTTGGATAATCGTAAAGACCCAGAGCCACGAAATGGTGAGATGGCTTATTGCCACCACAAGCAGGAACGAGGTTGAGGGAGCAAAAACATGTGTTCAAAAAATATCGATAACTAACTGCCACCGTAGGTATAGATAAGTGTATCTCACAAGAACTAGATATCAATTTATTCTTAAATTACTTACAAACATTTAAGAGCATGTATAAGAATTTCTCGTTTTATAGTTAAGTTATGCTTTGATGGCTACATCACGGAAGCCACAAGATGACCCACTCACTCGAGTCTATTAGTTTATGGCTTACATGATGTTTCAGTTTCATGATTTTTCAGTTTCAGTTACGTGATATTTCAGTTTCGTTTTGTATTACACTTCAGTCCACAGATATTTGGATGTTGTGTGTCTGTAGAAATGATCACAAAATGTCATTAAAACTCTTATTTCACGTATTACTAATTCTAAATGTTTATAGAATAATCAAGTCAGCTTTACATTTGTATTTATTTATTCATATTTCTTTTTATTAATCGTATCTCAAATCCTTAGCCCATGCACTGTTCGAAGCCAAACGCCAGCTGGCGTGGAAGCTAATTCCTTGTGCTCTTGCAATCTTGGTTGCACTAGAAGCCAGCATGGTTGTCACTAAAATAGTGTAAAAGTAAATTCAAGTGACAATTGGTTGACGAAAGACGTAATGCGGACATGCAAAGAGCATGTGAAAAATAGTTATCAGAGTGTAATGCGTTTCCTAATGCCGGAATAAACGAATCAGGCCTAACGAACAATTCTGCCGCCATGTTGCAAAGTCTCGTGGAAAACGGCTTTCACTAGTTAGCACCGGTCAGAGCCACAAGTCATTGTAACAATCGACAACCCATCGAAAGCATTCAAATGTAACCTTAATCCAATCCTATATTAACACTGGCGATAGCCAATGTTAGTAAGGGTCGACCTAGGATCTCTGTGTTAAACTTTCAACTTTGAGAGCTTATAACTCCGTCAAAAGTAAACATTTTTAAACCAAATTTGGAATCTAGCCTTGACTAGTCAAGGCCTGTCTACAGTCCAAAAATTGTGGAATTCGGGCGAGCCAAACCCGAGATACAGAGAAGGGCCAAATAGACAACTTCTTGTTCTTGGTCTTGGTCTTGTTCTGGGGATGTTCCTTTCGTCTGTCCTCTCTACAGGTCAAACCATTTGTCCTATGAAGCCGGTTCTTAGCTCATTTTACAGGTATTGCTCTGTAGATGTGCCCTTTCCATGAGGCATTTTCTAATTGGTCAAGTGGTTCAGGGGTTATGGAGCTCTAAACGACAAGATTGATTGTTTTACATTGTTTTAAACATTGTTATTATGCAACAATGCTAATTAGCAACCGCCAGCTGCAAGACTGAAGCTTAATGGATTTGTTTCTATTGTTAATACTGGCGATAGCCAGTGTTAGTAAGAGTCAGCTTTGCGTCTCTGTGTTAAACTCTCAGTTTTACAGTTTAGCTGCAATTCTAAAAGTAACACGAATTAATAAACAAAAACGGAACGTTAAATGTTTAGAGTAAGGGTCTAAAAGTCAAAACCTAGAAGGAACACGGACAAGGTTTGACAGTAAGGGTCTAGGTGTAAAATTTTGTAAGAGGCTGGTAAGCATTAGACCCTTACTATCCGGTGGTCAGAAATAAAAACATTTTCACGAAAAACTGGAAATCCTCCCATGTGATGCTCCAGTGGTAGTATGATATAGGTTTACTGCTTTACTGTATGTTGAAAATTATTTTTCGATTTAGTAACATTGCAGGGTATTCGCCGCAGAGAGCTTTACTGGTTATCCTCTGCCGTAAATCTACGAAATATAATAAAAAAATTCTAAAGCATCAAAAGACACAAAATGCCAAACTTCACAAGAAAATTATGTTCTGAAAGTTCCATAACAATATTCTAAGAACAAAGAAAATCTACTACAATCGTTCATACACACTTTTCTGTCCGAATAGAGTAGAACTATAAGCTAACCACCGGGTAGTAAGGGTCTAATGCTTACCAGCCTCTTACAAAATTTTACACCTAGACCCTTACTGTCAAACCTTGTCCGTGTTCCTTCTAGGTTTTGACTCTTAGACCCTTACTCTAAACGTTTAACGTTCCGTTTTTGTTTATTAATTATGTATTGTTCAGCTTCTCATTATTTAAATGAGCGATTAACTAAGCCTTTTTAGCATGTTGCAGATTGCGTTCTGGTGTTGTGTGGCGCCAGCTACCTGTGATCACTTCTTAACACTTTGCACAAAAGCGAAGGACAATCTTAATGAAACGAATTAGCACTGCAAAAATGTTAAAGATTTTAAAAATCCCACAGCATGCACATATTTTAAGGAACAGCGCAACGTTTTGGGCATTCCTTCACCCCGTTTTCAAGTGCAATTAAAAAATTCGCCGTAAAGCATCGTTAAATACAACATAACACAAAAATCATGACAGCTACAAGCCCACTTGAAAAACAAATTACAAATTGTAAATACTAAAATAACAAAACCGAATCCTTGCTCGACCTGGTCAAAACAGGTGAGCAGTGGGAGAGCAGCAAGTCGACTTCTCTCTGGCACAGCATTAAAGAAGAATCTAGTCAAAAAAGGCGAGCAGTGGGAGACCACTTTGCCAGAGAAAAGTCGACTTGCTGGTCTCTCAGTGTTCACCTGTTTTGACCAGATTGAGCATGGATTCAATTTTTGCAATGGTAGTATTTAAAATTTGTAATTTGTTTCTGAAGTGGGCTTGTAGCTGTCGTGGTTTTTGTGTTGTGCTGTGTTTAACGAAGCTTTACAGAGCATTGTTTAACTGCACTTGACAACGGGGTATAGGAATCCCGAGACATTGTGCTGTTGTTTATTTAATGAATGTCTACGCTCTGGACTAATAAAAAAAACTGTAGCTAGACAATTCATAGTGCTGATCAGACTACGCGGGCTCTGATTGGCAGCTATGTCAAAAAAGCTCTTTCCCATTGGTTTAAAAAACCGAGGGAGAAACTAAAAATAAGCGAATGCGGGTAAAAATAGCAACCATTCAGTCAAAACGAGTTAGAGTCAGTCACACAAAACCAGAACCATATACTTAAACATGATAAAAAATGGATTAATTATTAATCACTAACTGTGAAAGATTTAGACGTCAACTTCAATACGTGAGATAGGCTCGGTTACCTTGAGTGTTAAAACATCTTCTGTTTTTGAGTGGTGCTAACTAGTAATGATCACAATTGACAGCAATGGAAGAAGATGACAAGATAACGACAAGATTTTACCTTTTGCCACATTTGTTTTTTTCTGAGTTTAAGAATTCATTCGGCCATAATATATGAATCTTCATCTAAGTAATGATAACTTATCGTTATTTTAACCCAATTTTGAAGCAGACGCAATGTGGTTTCTTCAGCAACCACGATAGGAAATCACAGGGATATAAAATGTACGCATAATTAAAATGTTAACATTTAGAATTGCTTTATTGATAAGTGAATTTGAGAACTTGAGCGAAATTCTCTGATCATTTCCATCGCAACATAAATGTGAACCTCGCAAACTGAAGTATAATTGAAAAATGAAAGAACTTCAGTGGTCAAACTAATAGACTCGCTACTCACTTCAAAAAGTATAGGAAAATTAATAGAAAAGTTAGAAATAGTTGAAATAGCCTATGCCAACAATTACTTTTATTGAAATATTAATAAATTAATTGGATGCTGGAGAGTCGGAGATAAAATCGTCGATAATTATTCATGTGAGCTTCTGGTACTTTTTTTGTAAACTGGTCTTAGCACTAAGACTATTTCGCAATTTGGCTATAATTGTTTTGATGAGTTTAGAAATTAGAACAGCGGAATTAAATTCACTATATCCTTGAAATGTTTTAGCAAGAAGCAGTTAACCCCATTGGCGTGTTTGTTTTTCTTCGTAGCGATGCATAAGCATACATCCTGAGTAGATCCATAACAAATTCCCATAGTTCCACAAGTTCCCATTCACATCGAAATTTTGTATTTTTGCAAGATACCATGAAAGGAACAATCGAGGTCACAATTACTGATTCTCTGTAAGGTTTGTGTCCTGGGGGAAGATGGCGTTGTGGTAATAATAAAAATAAAGCAGATTCAGTCAATTTTTTGAAACGCGTAAAAAGAAGCGAGTTTAGGATAAATAAAAACAGAGTAGTTAGCAACTTCTCCATTTTATTTATCCTAATCTCGCTTCTCTTACCTCGCTTCATAAAATGGACTAAATCTACTTTATTTATATTATTACTACAACGTTATCTTCCCTCCAGAACAAAACCCTTTCAGGGAAGCACCAACTGTGTCCTATGATCATCGCCACATGGCATATTAAGCAGTCTGTAATTAATGCATGAACTAGCGTCTCTCTTGTTTGTTCCTTTCTTCAACCAAATAAACAAAATTAAAAGTTTTAACTGCGATACTTTAGACTGGATCACTGGCCTAAACTATCTCATTTTTTTTCCTGAATAATTTCCTCCTGGTAAACTTACATAGATATGTAAGAAAGTATCTACCCCAAAACAAAACTTGTTAACGATTTTTAACGAGGTCCTTAGCACCTGAACCACTTGACCAGTTAGAAGAGACCTTATGAAAAGGGCATCTCCTGACCTAAGAACCAGCTTTATTCACCGCATGGAAGAATTTTTTTTCGTGATGCAAAAAAAGCGTTACTAGTAAATACGTATTAATTAGGCAAATATCAACGTTATTCACGTCATTTTTTCAACAAGAAAACGTTAAGCTGTGTCAATAACAGTGAATTTTATGTTGGCGACCTCCCGATCAAACAATTTTCAGCCTTTTCTGTCGCATTGTCATTTATCCTTAAATGCCTGAAAACAGCCAAACTACCTTAGCTGTAAAGGCACAACGTGTCTAGTGGTCGCCATGCTCACATGTATATTGTCTGGATAGGTGTTACCGTTTATCATCTTGGCGGGCGACACACTAGTGGTGTCTTGATTTAGAATGAAAAGTGTAGAGTACATTATTCATATTTCGAGCCCAACAACAGTCAACAGTGAAACTATGAAGGCATAGGAAGAAGATGGAGCATTATGTGGACTGCTACTGCAATTGAAGCTTCAAGGAAAGACTAGTACCTACTGTAGAATTCAGTCATTTTCTCACTTGTAACCTTCACATTTCTTGTAAACTAAAATTGCATTAAAGTATCAAGTGTAATATGTTGTGCCTGTTGACATGCCCATTACCGAAATTATTGGAAGGGTTTACGTATTTTACGGGTTAAAGTAGCCTATAAGCTTTGTGATGTGGCAATTGTAAGCTTAAGGTACTAATTTCAAACATTTAAATCTCAATAACTAAATCATCAACCTAGATGATATTTTTTTGCAATTGTGTTGTTCAAAGCAATAAAACTAAGAGACCACCCAACACGGCTAACGTGTTAATTACATCTGTCATTTTGCGAACTTTTTGGGATTTTGATCTTTGGAAGAACTTCTAGTCAGCAACAAAAGAGTATCTAAACTAATAAAGATCCTAAGTATTACCTAATAATTTGTCCATCTGCCCTTGTAGCAGTTGAAAAAGACGTTAATTCTGCTATTTCCATTTATCTTGAACTAACTCTTTTTTGTGGTAAAATACATAGTAGCAGTCGTGTCCGATGGCTACTGTCACATGAATTGTCTAATAAAAATAGTTGCGACCTTCTAGGAAATTGTGGAATTTCCGGACAAGCAAATCTGCTATTGAATAGGTTTATTATAGGTAAAGGTATAGGTTTATTATCTAACTCGTTATCCTGAATTTGTGCTACAGTCTTACAACGAGGCAGCATGCTAACGGATGCATTTACACGACAAATTTCTGTGCAATTCGTATTATTTTCACAACTTGTGCAAAATTTACCGTGAGCTCGATTTGAGCCACTGCCACTCCTGCAACCATCACGACCACAGCTATTAACATTATTAAGACCGTTTCCACGATTACCGTTATAAATACAGGACGGTTTTTAATGCTGCTTACCGACGAACTGGCTGCTTGTTGATGGTTTGCCCGATTTGGACAAAATGTTGACGTCCAACCTACTGCACACATCATACTGCACACATTACAGCACACATTACAGGAATATTTTGCATCATATTTAGATTGATAATTATTATTTTTACCACTTCCATGAACCTTATCGTTGCTTTTCCCGTTAGCATTATCCTGACTAGACTGAAAATTCCTATATCGTACCTTTAGATTCTTGTTTTCTAAGAAAATTCCTAACATTTTAAAATCACCAAAGATTTATAATATCTCGACATCATTTGATGACGATACGTACGGTTGAATGTTTACAAAACAGCTTTTATTTGCTCCTCTTCATCAATTTTAACACCTAGGTTGGTCAAAATATTAGTACAGTTTGAAAGTGTTGCCGTGTTTTGTGAACTTGATTCAGGATGAGGGACGTGTAAAATAACACTGGTCCAACTTTGGAATCGCCCACTGGACGAGGTGTGGATCAGACTTCGACATTTTTTTTCGTATTACATTCACCAGTCTTTCGTTATCCCCATCTACTTCAACGTATGCCCATAGGATATATTTTGTATAGTTACATATGTACATAGGTCGGTAACGCAATTCGATCTTAAGTTTATTTGTATGGGAGAGCCAGTAACATCTCGGGTTGGCTTTGCCTGTTACAGTGCTGGTTTCCAGAAAACACTCGTGAAACTCGCTTTTCTCTTATTTTTTCTACTTGTATAGGCATGCGTCCTGGCATGGAAGGCTTTAAAAACTTCTCCAGTCGTCTAAGATTGTGTGAATTTATTCCAAAAAATGTAGGAATTTGATCAACACACACGTACCCTAGTCAGCACCCTTGTTAGCAGCCTTGTCAGCAGCAAATTTTAATTTGCTGCTGACAGCACTTCATCCAAGCGAGTAACTGAATGTTTCACTATTTTTATTGGTTTTATTGATTATTTGGTGTTGTTTTTAGCGTTTTGATGAAGAGCCCAAAGTAGTAGCAAGAAAATTACATTATTTTATTGCGTGTAACGAGTAAAATTCCTATTATCCACGTGGTATTATTTTGCACTGTTTAAAGGATAATGATCGAAAACCAAGGCATTATAAAACAATATCACAAGGGTGTGCCAGTGGCCCCTGGCATTACATCACAATGTTCCGAGGTTTTCGGTTGTTAATATTGCATATTGCATTATACTTCAGGTTTTTTTTTATTTAAGCTGTACGCAAGGTTGATGGTCAGTGATAAAAAAAAGTGGAAAACAACAGAACACTTCCAGTATATAAATTATTTTCTCCTACATTTTCGAGCCTCCCTCTGTTTTCATTCTTGAGACTTCAGAAAGTGTGATCCTTTTTCATGGCATAATGATTCGTGGATTTGTGTTTTATATTGACTCCCGACTTAACGTTGTAAAACTTTTCCACAATGAAATCCTCTTTAAGCTTGCGTTTTCTGGTGTTTTTTGGTGCAGCATGCCAAAAAAGAGTTAAAATACAACGTTATGCTGACGCTCACGCAATTATGTTGATGGCATAAAATCTTTACTCTTTATAAAACTCTTCCTCTTTTAACGTTTTGCTAAACGTAATTGTATGAGCGAAGCCAGACTTTATTACTCGACTGAATTGGATTTTGAGTGTCTGTTTGGTTTTCTGTTTGGGACACGATAACGTTCCCAATTTTGTACTGATTTGGTTTAAATTTCCTAACGAGGTTGCTTAGATGCATCACAGAGTTGAGTTCGAAGATGAATATAGCAGGGATGAGTCCGAAATTATTTGAGGGCAGCACTGATATAAACTATTTAAGTGGAGCAGCAAAGCACTGGACAGAAATCATACAAAGTTCTACAGCATAGACCACTGGGCAAAAATCGTACATGTTTCTGCCCCATTAATACCGAAAGTAGGGTAATGTATTACATCATCTCCTACTTGGCCACGTAATTGTGATCTTCAGAATATTATTATATGCCAAGTAGTATAGTAGTAGTACAGTAAAATTTTCAGTTTCAATTGCCCAGGTAGGCTTTTCAGACTCAGAAGAATGCAAATTGAGTGAGCAATTCCAACGATCTATAAGAGACTGTAAATCGACAATACCATGCCGCCACCCTAGGACTATTGTACTTATAGTCATCGTAATGTGTGATAGCAGAGTCGGTTGCCTGAGGAAGGTGATCTAGTCAATGGCTAGGAAGGGGATCCTGGCAATGTCCCAGCCAGTCTGTACCAACCACAGAAGCGTACTCATAGGTGCATACAACGTTGTAGGATCTAATCCAGTCTATCCTGGAAAGGATACCCAGGCAAGGTCCCAGCCAGTCTGTGCCTATCATGACAACGTGAAAAGCTATTAGGTACCTACAACAGTTGTGGGATCTAATCTGGTCTATTCCGGAAAGGATACCCAGGCAAGGTCACAGCCAGTCTGTGCTGATCACGGTGCCTGCAGTAGCTGTGTGATCAAATCTGGTCATATTTGGAGAGGGTACCCCGGCAAAGCCCCTGCCAGTCTGTACCAACCTCCCAGCGTGATGGGCTGTAAGGAATCTGGCCTGTTCTAGAAAGAAGACCCTGGAAAAATCCCTGCTAGGCTGTGCTCACCACTACAGTGAGAAACACTGTCTAGGTCCTGCAGCAGGTATGGGATCTAATCTGTCCTATTATCGACATTACGTCGGTCCTCCACCTTTAATGGAGGTGTATAGATCGAATCTGTGGGTTTTTCTCAACCCTTTAAGTAGACTTTATTCTTCATGCAAAAACGTCCGGTAAATGTTCAAAATTGAGCAGGTTAATTTGCACAAGCAATTTGTTTCACATGGCTCTAAAAAAATAAAAATAAAAGTTGGCAGTCTGTGGGTGGGAGGGGGGGGGGGGAGGAATACTCAGAGCCCCAAGACGACAAATTTTCTTTAAAAATACGTTAGTTATAGTCACTGATTTACAGTACACAAAAGGCCAAGTAAGAGTGATATCACACAAAAAGAAAACCGCAATCTATGGCAGGCCTTAGCATGTACTTTTGCAGATTTTGTTATCGAACTTCTTCAACTGGGTGCTCTTCCCCAGACCTTCAACGTTTTTTTCCCCTTTTTTTTCGAGCCTTATGCCGTTTTTGTGTTTTGCTTGTTTTTGTTTTTTACCAATTTATATTCGCATTTTGTAATGTCCGGAAGGGGCGATTTAATCGATCAATTAAAGTTGAAGAAACAAATTGCTTGAGCAAATTAACCTGTTCAATTTTGAACATTTACTAGATATTTTTGAAGTGATATCACTCTTAGTTAGTCATTTATGTACTATAAATCAGTAACTATTACGAAAGTATGTTTTAAGTAAATTTTAATTTTAATTAGTGACTATTATTTATTTATTTATTTATTTAAAAATAGTCGTAGCACCATAAGGCATTAGAACGACATCTAAAATAAAAACAAACAACTCCAATACAACTATGTATCAGAGTGGCTGCACTGTATTGCAGTATGCTGAGCACCCAAACTCTTGTTGAATGCAATAAAGGTTTGATTTTGCACAGTGTTACTTGTTAAATCATTCCAGTTACAGATAGTTTTTTGGAAAAAAAGAACTGGCCAAGACATTTGTTCTTCACTGAAATCTTCTGATTTTCTAAACGTGATCATGCCTCCCAATGTAGTCAGGGGACACAAGGTAGTCGACAGGATTCAAAATTGTGTCCCTGTGGAAAATCTTATGTAACAGTCCAAGTCGCCGGTCCCTTCTGCGAACACACAAAGGCTGCCATCCTAAATTGTTCATCATGCCGGACACGCAGGCACCATAAGTGAATTTATTAAACACCATTCGGGTAGCACGACGCTGCACGCCTTCAAGAGCATCAATTAAAAATTGAGTACCTGGGTCCCAGACTGCACAGCAGTATTCAAGTTTAGATCTAACCAAAGCATTAAAAACTAATTCTCTGGTGCGTGGTGGAGTGCCACGAAGTACACGGTTTATGAACCGGACTTTGGCGTTTGCGTCGGCACAAAGACTCAAAATATGGTCATCCCATTTCAGCTTGTTAGTAATTTGGACTCCCAGAATAGACAGTTTATCCACTACCTGAAGAGTATCTCCACCCATAGTGTACTTTGGAATAACCACATTTTTATTTCTAGAAACTGATAAAACTTTGGTCTTGCTAGCATTCAGATTCATTTATTTTTAAAGTAAATTTACTTTAAATACGTTAGTAATAGCCACTGATAAAAATAAAAATGAAACAATTACGTAGAAGTCGAAAAGTTAAACGATTGTATTATATTTAGATTTGTTTCTGACGACTGTTCTGTTGACAAGAGTAAACAACAGCGTAATGAATTATTACAAAAAATCATTCTCGAAGGCGATTAAGTTGGCATTACTATTTGTCACAAATGTTAGTTTTTCCTTCTGTGTATTTTGCGTATTCATCAAAAATGCTATTTATGCATGTTACAGGGCAAACAAAGGGAAACTTCGTGATAAATTGAACTCATTAGCTCTTGCTAATGATGACAGTAACAGATTGGCTTTTTTTGCATTGGTAGTCAGCGAACGATCTAAATCCAATCGTTTTTAATGAGCACAGTTCTGCGGCGAAGTAGATCATACGAAAACAGTTCTTTCCACGTTACCGTGGTCATTTGCCACGAAAGGCTGAGTATGCTTTGTGTATTTCGAAAACACCGCTGTAATTTGAGCTGAATAAGCAGCAAGTGAACAACGCTTCAATAGAAATCATGAAGAGGTTAATCTGGTTGTTAACAATGGTCTTTTATTGGTTTGGAATTAACCTGAATCCAGAATATAGTTTAATTAGATTAAGAATACATTGTTGTTGGTTTTACACCATCCTCAGTTTACAGGCAGCTTTCAGCCTGTTCTTAATGATCATAGTATGTTTCATGATCCATGATGGAGAAGAGCTGAGCGCCATTGCTCTGAAGACGACATTCGTTTTAAATGGAGGAATGGCAGTAGCTTGCCTTTCTGTTTTACGTTGGAAGCAAAAGGAATTCCGTCATATTTTGCTAAAGCTCAGGGTACTATGTGAGAACTATGACAAAATCTGCGCTGGAGCTTAACAAAATCTTTGGTTATTTCCATTTTTTCGGTGGTAATTCTTTTAATTGTTTTGGGGTATGCAAGTATTACAGTTATGAATAACCAGACATTTGTTCATCACTACACGAGTTTATATTTCTTGAAGTTAGTTAATGTATGTGACGTAAGCCCAACAGTAATGACAACACTGTTCACAACGTTAACCATGTCCTTTGGACTTATAACATTCAATTTAGTTAACTTAACTGTGTCATTTATTATAGTTTATTTCCACATGCTTTCGACCTCATTCAAAGTTTTCAACGCTAATGCTAAAGCTGTCCTTTCCAAAAGTATAACTTATGACTCAATCACCAACTTACGTTTGCAGTATGAGAAGCTTGGTCAGCTAGTGAATGACATCAACAAAGTACTATCTCCCCTCTTATTTGTACTTTTGACTGGTATTGTAATGGACATTATTCTGCATGTCCTTGTTTACAAGAAAGAAGGTACTACGACTACCGCTCATAAATAGTCTTGTTGGCCCAGCTTTGCTTCGGCAGATGTTAAATCTTTACTCAATTAGTTCATCTGCAGGAGAAGTAAATAATGAAGTAAGTTCAGTTCAATAATTTTATTGTTTTGTAGCGTTTCTTGCTACTGTAAGACCCCCCGCCCTTTCTACCATTGAATTTATTCGACCATTTGAATGCTTACCTATATTTTCGATGAGGTTGGTAATCTCATCAAATTCATAGTAATTGTTCTCCAGAGTAATTCGTGTTTGAGCAACATCCCTGTCAAATTTATGCTGCTCACAAAGTAGTAATTAGATCATCACTTTGACAATTATCAAGGTAATATCCCGATTGCAAGGGTAGATTTCGATAATGTTTTGGAGCAAAAAAGTTTTTGCTCCCATTAAACTCGTGAGTGCTAGTGTTGGCTAATTATTAATATCCCTAGTCAGCTTATTGCCAATTCAAGCACGAACGAGTTTAGGGAGCAAAAACTTTAGTGCTCCAAAACATCGATAACTGCATGCAGCAGGAGAGGTAATTAATCAGAGCATCTCGCCAGAATTACTTTATCAGTTTATTAATAAACTGATAAACATTTATCGACGTGTGTAAGAATTTCTGCGTTTAGTATTAATGTTGTTGTACTTTTATAAATTTTTAGCGAGTCTATTAGTTGAGGATTACGCAAAATAGACTTTCACTTTCGGAGTTTCAGTTTCTTTTTTTTTTTACACGCTTTAGTCTGCAGACGTTCTTAAGTTGTATCTCCGCAGAAACGATCACAGAATGTCTCTAAATATCTTTAATATACGTATTAATAAAATAATTCTCAATGTTTATGTAGCAGTTAATTTAGCTATAGCACGTTTTTATATCCATATTTATTATATATTTGTATTTATCTAATCGCAAATCTCTTTGCCACTGCACTGGGCCGTCTTAGCTCCTGCTTAGTTAGTCTGTTGCTCGCTGTTTGTGTTGCTATGGAAACGAATACGGCCTCGCTATTGAAAACGGTTAAAATAAGTTCGAGTAACAATTCCTGGAGTGCAGATGCATTGCGGACGTGTAAGTACGTTGCATAGCACCAGTGAAGCATATTTATTATCGTGTAATGCGTTACCTACAGCAGCAATAAACGAATCGAGCCTAACGACCAATTCTATCGCCATGTTTAAAATTTCTTTCTTATGACAGTTTCGTTAGTGAGCACCAGTCAGAAACAGAAGTCGTTGTAGCTATTGATGTCCCGTCGAAAACAATCAAATGTAACATTACCTAAAATTTTCTAACATACTGAATTTAGTTTCTCATTCGTTAATAACCTGTTAATGAAGCCTTCTTAGCAATTTTAAGTATGTGAATCTGGTGTTGTGTGATGGCAACTAGTGATGATTATCACTTTAATGCACTAGAGTGATTATCACTTATTAATCGCCCTCTAATGGTTGACCATTGAGTGCTGATCAGAATAGGCGGGCTGTGATTGGCTCATACGTCAAGAATCTCCCTTTTCCCATTGGCTATAAAATAACGAGGGAGATACTCCTACGTAATATCCCAAGAGCTAGGAAATTATCGATAATTTTTTCAACCCGAGTGTTTTGGCCCTTATAAACTCACGAGTGCTATTTAGGCAGACAAGGGAAATTATCTGCCAGTAAATACACGAGTGAGTTTAAAGTGCCAAAACACGAGTGTTGAAAATAATTTCCAATAGCTCATGGGTGTTTAGTTAGAGAATTTTTGTCATTTTCCATAATTCTGCACTCAAATTATGCAAAATTAAACAATTTTTGAAAGTAGTCGCTGCCCTCCAGAGTTTAGCGCACCGATTTGCACCACGGCTGCCAGGAAACAAAATGGATATTCACCGCCGCTGAAGAATGTCTTATTGGCGCACACCTCCAAATACTTTTACTTTAAACAATACCGTAATAATAAATTAGTAAATGTAGTACATATTTATACTAATTATAAAATTGGAAGAGTAAGTTACAAAAAATTAAATACGTATAGTAGTATAGTGGAGTGTAAAAAATTATAAAAATGGTACTCCGAATTTGTTGTATGGTTACGTTAGCCTAACGATGCAGCCCAGCCGTAGCGGCTTCTACGTGTGACTGTAGGCATTGCTAGGTTACGCTAACGATCGATACAGTGCATATAGGAAAATACGTATTTTTAGACATTGTAACTTTTTAGGCAAGTGGTGCCTGGAAGTGTATCAACGTCAAATAGCGCTGGCCATGTTTTACCCCTGGTTTTGGTATTCCCTTACTGATTTAGTTTTAAATTCAGACAATGAACATAGACTTACAGTGAGAAATTTTTTCTTTCTGCAAAACGAGAACCATGGTCGACTTACACTGAGAATTTTCGTTTTCTTTCTGTGAAACGAGAACCATAGTCAACTTACACTGAGAATTTTCGTTTTCTTTTCACTAAATGGTCAGAATATACTGGGAAGACCACGGCTTATCGAAACCGAAACCGACAGCAGACCTCCTCCTTCAGTAATTATACAGATCGAAACTTTTCTCAATGAGCGCTGATAAACAAATTACAGATCTATACAGTATATCTCATTTAGAGGATGCTGTTCTGTTTTATGCCCTTATTAGGGAAATAACGTCAGGTTCGTTAATCGTCGAGTGTTTATGGAAACACCGCAAAGCTGCTTTTCAGTCAAGATACGTTTAATTTGGCGTATCAACAACATAAAAATGACGTTAGGCCTAATATGAAATGTCAACGCCGAAGAAAACGAAACTACAGGTTGGTTAATGAAATGCGATGGCGGAATGACGTCAGCTTCCTTAACCGTCGGGTTTTTCCGGACACACGAACCATCTTCTCGGTTAAGATACGTTTCATTTGGCGTACCATCACCATAAAAATGAGGTTAGGCCAATGCCGTAGTGAACGAAATTACAAGTTGGTTGATGAAATGCGATGATGGATGATATCGCTACGCCAAATAAGAGTTAAACATCTCAACCAAACATAAAAGGTAAACATTATGCACAAAACACCGTAAATCAAAATTACTTCGAAAACACACAAATTACACATTTAATACAAGCCCGAGTGGAATTCGGTTGAGAATTTTTGTTTTCTTTTCCCTGAACTATTTTTTGAAGGAATATTGTGTTAGGGATTTGGTTCAATTTACGATTTCGATTTCGATATACAAAGTAATTTTGATGTACAGTGTTTATTTTTGTGTATATTGTTTACCTTTTATTTGGTTGATGATGTTTAACCCTTATCTGGCGTAGCAAAACCATCCAACATCGAATTTCATCAACCAATCTGTATTTCGTTCGCTTCAGCATTGGCATTTCGTATTAGGTCTGACCTCATATTTGAAACGCCAAATGAATGTATCTTAACCGAGAAGCAGCTTCATGTTTCCAGAAAAAACCGACGATTAACGAAGCTAACGTCATTCCACCACCGCATTTCAATAACCAACCTGTAATTTCGTTTGCTTCGGCATTGCCATTTTGCATTAGGCCTAACGTCATTTGTATGTTGTTGATATGCCAAATTAAACGTAGAAGCAGCTTTGTGGTGTTTCTGTTCCCGACGATTAACGAAGCTGACATCATTTCTCTAATAACGGCATAAAACAAAGCAGCATCCTCTAAGTGTGGTATACTGTATAGATCTGTGGTTTGTTTGTCAGTGCTCATTGAGAAAAGCTTCGATCTATATAATTACTGAAGGAGGAGGTCCGCTGTCAGTTTCAGTTTCAATGAGTCGGGGTCTTCCCAGTGTAATCCGACCATGGTCCTCATTTAGTGAAAAGAAAACGAAAATGTTCAATGTAGTCGGTTGTGATTGGACAAATTTCGTACACGATCAGGTGAGCAAATTTTCTGTCAGGGAAATACTTAAATTAACGACATTTTCAAGGCAACTGAAAATTTTGATTGCAACAATAAGGACTATGATACAACGGAGACAATAATTGTAGACCGCACCTTTTAGCAGGAAAATTTTACGTTTAGAACCTAGCAATAGACGTCAAAAACCTACTACAGCTAGTATGCAGTCATTGTTCATGTTTTTGGTGTTTACGAAAATAGTACAGTAAAATAAAAATAGGCCTAAAATCGATAAGGCGAAATTTTCTTTTGACATCCTTCTCGTGCCTCTAGGTGATAACTCAGAGTAAATGTTGCTCACCGAAACAAATAAATAACAACATAAACGCACTACAGGATTAAAACACAACGTTAAGGTGTCAGCTAGGAGATCAGCGACAACATTAATGTCTGTCCTATGCGGATAAAACATGTACAAGCTTGGCGACCACTAGACACTTGCTTCTCTTATGGCTAAGACAGTTAGGCTGTTTCAGTTCTTGAGGAAAAATAACAATGCAACAGAAAAGGATGACACTTTGTTTGATCGGAAGACTTCGGTCAAAGACAAATAGTCAATATTAATGGCACAGCTTAACGACTTTTTGTTGAAAAAAAGGCATGATTAAAATTGACGTATGTGTAATTACTAACTAGTGACTAGTGACTATTTAGTTTCACGAAAATAATTCTTCCATTCGGTTAATAAAGTTGAAACTTTGCAGATAGCTATAGTATAACAGACCATTATGGATGACCAGACCATTCCACCACCACCGTTTCGACTCTTGGGGAAGCCAGTCAGATCACCCAGATCAGAAGCTTGCTGTAAACTCGGACTTTCCAATCGAAACTCTACTCTGGTGGTCAGACATTCATACACTATCACAGTCTGTACCATTCCACAAACCTCCACCATACCTCCAACTCCTAACCCACGCTAGGGAGCACACATAGTCCCTCACGAAGCATCCGGACCCATGTCTCAACACGAACAAAACCACAACAATGTGCTAGAACTGAAAGCTATACTGAAGTCACTTTAACATTTCCAACACCTCGTCAAAGGGAAAATCGTCTTAGTCCAAACAGCCAACACTACTGCAGTTGCCTACATTCGAAAGGAAGGAGGAACGAATTCTCGCAAACTCCATCAAGCGAACTCGTCAATATTCCATCTCTGCATAAAACTCAATGCAACCATCTTACCTCTCCATTCCAGGCAACATGATTGTAATTGTAGATTCTCTCTCTCACTGGAAACCTCCATCAGGAGAATGGCCTCTCAAGAAATCCATCTGCGAATATCTCTTCAACATTTGGGCACCCCAATGATCGACCTAGGCCTATTCGCCACGAGGCACAATGCCAGACTTTCTCACTTCGTCAGTTGAGTCCCAGACGTCCAAGCCACAGCAGTAGACGTACTGACCTTCCCTTGGATATTCGTACCTGTTTCCTCTATGCGTACCTTGTTTCCTCCGTTCAAACTGCTCCCACAGGTCCTAGAAAAGATAAAACTGTCTCAAGGCCTGTTTCTACTAATCGTCCCAAACTGGCCATCAGCAGTATGGTTTCATCAGTTTCAAATCCCAATTGACACTCCAAGTCTTCCTCAAACACAGGATGAGCTGTCACAACAGAAAGGAACCAAATTCCAACCAAAACCAGTGCACTGCACCTTCACGCCGGATGGCTACTGTCATCAAACTCCTCAAGAAGACAGGGATTCATGAAGAACAAGCAACTTGCATCGCCAGCAAAGCCATCAGGGACTCAACTAACAGAATCTACGACAGCCACTGGACTAAGTGGTTTCATTGGTGTGACAGAGGGAAAGTCAAGTCTATCAAAAACCCATCCCCCCATACGACCTCGTGAAATACTTGAACGACCTCTACAAAGAAGGGCTCAAAGGTTCAACCATTCTCGTCTATCGTTTTGCACTGTCCTCCCATCTTCAAAGCAACCGGATGTGCCAGTCTCAACGATGACTACAGAATTTCCTCCCTCATAAAGTCCTTTGAGAACAAAAATGAGTATTTAAAAATTTTTGTATTTAAAAACACTTCTGTGAGTCACTCTCCTGTTGCTACAAAATGTTGCTCCAGTTTTTTTTAATATTACTATATCATCTTTTTAGGCGCATCTCTCCCTTACTTACTTGGTTTCAGTTGTAACCCCGAGACAAATTCCTGAAAGTGAAGCAGCTGTAAGTTATGAACATCATATTTATTTACTTGTTCCTTGTACAGGTATTGCAAAGAAAAATACAAAACTGCGTAAAAACTTAACTACAACTTCAGCAAAACATTGTCGAATCCTAAAGTAAACGAAACAAGAAAAACCCCAAGAAAGAAATTTTCAAAAATTCTGCTACCGTTTCTCATATTCCTGTTTTAAATTTATTTATTTAAACTGTTTCGTAAACATTGGCATTTTCTACGACTACAGACTACAAGAGCAATGTGTGGTGATCTAGAAATCCTAGTTGATTCGAAACCCAGTCATGCCATCTCAGTGAAATATAACTCCGTAGTAAATTATTAACAAATAGTAGCTATTTTAAGTGTACTATTTTTTTCGGTGTGTTATTGTCTTTCCTTTCTTTGTGTATTATAGTATGATGCACAACAGAAATACATTGATATTGAGTGCTGCAGCGTCGTTGACACAAAACCAAAACAAGAAAAACACGCTAACTATAAGTAGTAACCTAAATACAATTACAAAATTGTCCTAGCCTTTTAACTTGTTATAATATAGGTAAATTTGGCAATTTTTGAATAATTTTTAATTTTGTAGCTTTGCTTGCCAATAAGATTACAATCTTTAGTTTGTGTCAGAAAATATTTCGTTTTGGTTATGCCAAGAAATCCCAAATTGTTCTGTTAATTGTTCTGTGTTGTTTTTTACAGGTTCACAATCTCAGATGTGCAAGATTTGCTTTAACGTTATTTACAACAAGACTGATGGGTACTAGTGTTGGAATAAGCGTATCTGATTTGTTTGTTATCAACAAAACTTTTATAATTACGGTACGGCACCTCAATGCAGCAGAAGCCAATTAAAAATCAGTTACATCACGAAAGCAGAAAAATGGTCAGGGGTAAGGTTTAAAAAGACGGAAATATTTTGGTACGTTCTAGTCAGGTACTGAGGTTATCACGGGAGGAGAGGGTCAATTTTAAAAAAAAATTCTTAGGATCTTTTGGGATGAAACAGTTTGTGTAGGCATTGTGACCTCTATCTCTGGGTTAAAACCTGAGCTTTTCCCTCAAGTTGGTGGCCTCTTTACCAGTTTTTGGCTTTGTTTATTTTGCATTGTTTTTACAGTTTGTTTATTTTTCGAGAATTGGACGTGAATACAATTTCTTTGGCAACGTTGTTTACATTTATCGTAATTCACAAGTGTGTGTCTAGGCACGCACGTCAGTAAACACGTTGTCTTTTTCCGAACTTTAGCCGTCCAATGAGGGACGATCTTAACAATGGTTATAACAATATTTTCGTACTTACGCGCCCTCCCACGCCATCCCCGTTGCACCCCTAGGTTCCAAACCATAAAAGGTGCGCAGTTTGTATTGTACTGCACCCATTCGTCAAATTTCATAGCAGGAAGCCTTCCCGTTTTCTCGGTATCGATGAATACCCGTTATCCTATGGAATTTAACATGGGGATGAGCGAATTATCTAGATAGCTAGCTAGTAGTAATACATTTGCAACGTTATTGAGGGTCAGATTTTGCATTGAAAGCAGTTTAGCTGGCATTGTGTAGGATTGTGTTAATTTTTGTCAGGAAGGTCATTGCTCTCGATTTCAACACAATTGAACAAAACTGTATTAATTTTTGTCAGGTGGGTCATTGCTCTCGATTTTAACACAATTTAAGCTTTTGTTCCGTTTTATTATTTTTATCCAAGTACCTGAAATGTGCCCAACTCTGCTTCAGGATATAAAACACTGCCGCTATGGCATCGCGCTACAATTGAATTGTTGTGATGTTTGTTGCCTAACTTGGTGCGACACAATATCGTGTATCTAGATTTTAAAATTCAAACCTGTTCTTTTTCGTCCTAACAATGTTTCTTTTTTGCTTTTATTTTTTGCTTTTATTAGCTGCCATCCACGACGCTGTCAATATGTATTAGTAATAGCACACTATTGTTAAGAGAAGTTAATATCTACGGCCACTATAAATAGATAAACAGAGGCTTAAACCTGTTTCCGTTGATTTTTAAACCTAAATTTTAGAATGATTGAACACAAAATTTGATTATATACACAGGATGTTTCAAAATAAACTAAACACGCAAATGTTTTAAGTCTAAACATTTTTCTGTATAAGAAAAAAAAATCCTGAATCCAATACTTTTCGACATTTCCACATTTCCGAATCAATTTTCTGAATCCAATACTTTTCCACATTTCTACATTTCCGGAAAAGTAGTCCCCTTTTTCGAAATAAAAAAAACAACTTATTTTAGTTTAAATTCAGTGCAGCCACGAAGCACCACGGTTACTGTTAGAATGCATAACTTAAATTACTACTAACCCTTAACTAGGTACAGAGAGCCATACTCGGAATTAAATTAGCTAAAGTGACATTGCTTAACAGGAGCTGCCTGTATTTATTGACAATGGTCACATTGTGTAAGTCCTATACACTTGTTAAAAAAAAACTAAATAAATAAAGATGCTAACCTATTTCCTTCGGCTGTTGGACCTAAATGTCAGACTGCCTGAGCAGGAATTGAACCCGCGACCAGTGAAACCAACGGCCGATGCTCTATCGCTGATGAACTAGTGAATTCCGAGACTTGGGGTGTGGTTATCTTGCACATCAAACACAGTAACTTTAAAATCGTTTGAAAATTTAGCATAGTCATTATCTTATGGATTATAGATCATTTAGAAACTGGATAAACAAAAGTGGATCGAGTACAGATCCCTGAGGAACTACACTGAAGTTAGACAGGCGTTGAACTACATTTCCCAATGACAACTCGTCACATAAGTTGAGAGACAAATGCCTGGATCCAAGCCAGGAGTTACCATTAAATCCAAAGAGTGAGAGTTTATAAAAAATGTTCTGTGCATCACTGATTTGAAGTCTTTCTGAAATTCAAACAAAATCACTAGTGCCCTGTCGACACGCCATTAAACTTCACGCCTATTAAGTGACGGGCATATCGGTTGTGGCTCTGTTACTCGAGTCTGGGGTGCGTCTCTCCTTTTCAGGGTGTCTCAACCTTCATCAGGGTGTCTCCTGACAGGGCACTAGTAAACTTGCCCATACCAAGCAACAAGTGGTGTACAGAAGAGCGACGGGGCAGAAAACAAAAGAAGTCTGTGTTTACTAAGTTGTACCTATTATTGTGCTGCATCATTTTCCCTCGAATAATGGCTTCTATGACCCAACAATGCACCACCTAGAAGAGAAATCGGCCAATAGTTTTCTGTATCGGCAGCATTCTTTTTAAACAGGGGTAACATTACTCTGGGTATCTATGACGAGTGCATACACAATGAAAAAATGGAAGCAAGGGCAGGACTGATTTTGGCGACCAATTTAATTGTAAATTTATGTAAAAATTTGGTTAGAAATTTCCTGGGTGCCTCATGTCACCTAGGAAACTGTTCCTGTACAACCGACTCAGTTTAGACAGATAAACCGGGAAACCCCCTGATAAAAGCAGTGGGCCGAGATAATGCCCAGTATACATCCCACAGCTGCTGAAGAAGCCGGTAGTTTCTCATAATCTGCCCGGCCCTGACAGGCAGGGATTAATAGAGCCTCATTTCCAATCGTGACCGGATCAACTTCTTCAGGCAACCGAACTGAGCTCTGTCACTCGTCGAGTGAATACATCGTAAACAGAGTCCAGACTTTCTTTCTCAGGTTACTGGACTAATTATAACGACGGAGTCGTTAATTTGGACCATTGGCTGCATTTCACGTACTGTGTGTTTAGACTGTTTATACAAGTGACAATATGTGATTAGGCTACTCTATGCCTACTCCATGGAACATTGTTCACATGCTTACAGTACTCTTTAAACTTTAGTAGGGGATACTAACTATAATTGACATTTCTTTTTTCTACTTTATGACAGCAACCATTAAATATCCTGTTTAAAAATGCAGATTGCAGAAATTGGTTATTATTTATAGAATATATTTTTCTTTTCAGATAACTGGAACTCTCTTGTCCTATGCTGTGATTCTGTATCAAATGTAGTAGTAATCACATTGATAATATACAAAATGGCATCGTATGTTTTGTTCAGCCTTACAGATCTCTAAGGCTCAAGAAATGCAATTTTCTCTCATAATCGTATGTTTCCAGTGCCATTACATCACAGTCTTCAATGTTCGGTATCCGTCAGTAACACATTAGGAGAATATTTTTACAGCTTTTTAATTGTAAAACGTTTATTACTACTATTATTGTTAGTTTTTGTAGTGAATATATTTGTGTGCTACGCAAAACGTCAACAATCATAATAAGTGCAAGAACAGGAAAATACCTTCGATAAATTCTGATATTATTCTTTCCCATGTGCCAAGTTCTGGTAGTGTTAAAATCTTAGTGTTGTCATTGCTTATTATACAACACAGCGAGTGACTTTGAATTATTAAATTTTGCTACTTAGTTTGGCCGTGTGATGAGACATTGGTACATTAAAAAAAAAAGGTGGAAAAGGAATACTGAAAAACTGAACGGCCCATTTGCACATTCGGAACTTCTACTAATAAGGAATGAAAAAAGTGCGTCAAGACATAATCGTCGATTGTTAGTTTTATCGTAAACTAATCGACTGCACTTGTAAAATTTAAAAAAAATGTCTATGAAGCCAACATGTCAATTCGCAAAGTTTTCAACGAACACAAACCTGTGCAAGATGATGTCAACTTTACAAGGGGATGGCTTCCAGATTGTGAGCTCGGATATAGCTACCATAAGGTGTCTTCAAGATTACGTTAAGGTTAACATAAGGTAACCCTAAGACGTCTTTAACCAAGCGTGAAAAAGTCAGAGTTCTGAGATCACTTGTGTTTCTCGATAAATCTGATCGCTATATAAAAACAAAAGCCATTAGGTTCAATTTAAAGAAATTCTACTTCTGCTAAAATTCTAACAACGTTGTTGGGGTTGTCTTGTTCATGAGATAAAAGGCTAAAGTAAAACACTGGAAGCCAATATTTAAATGCTCCTGACACTGAATTTCTGCAAATTTTCTTTTACTTTTGAAGCTCGAAAGCGGGGAAAACACATTTCAGTGAATTTGTCGGTCGTTTTAGTGGAAGCCTTTCAGTTTTCATCATCACGAAAGTGTTTATGTATTCTCTCTTATCTAATGACCATAAAGTAATTGTTTAATGCTTACGCTTTTAGCATGACAAGATAGATTCATTTGGGCTTTTCCGTTTTTAAAGATAACATCCTAATCGCATTGAGCTAATATTTACAATAATCTTGAACGTTGTTACGCTTATTAAATTTATGATAAAAGCAGCAGCGCTACTTTTGCAGTCAAGCTGACTTGTGATAATTCAACCAACATCGTCTATGTCTGTTGTTATCACATTAGCAAGCTCACCTAGTCCCTGGTTTCAGACACGATGAAGAATACGACAGCACACAACAAGGTATCCACCACATTTCAGCGTGTTTCACCTGAAGTACCTCATCCTGAAATGAACAGAAAGACAAAAACCTGTGGTATCTCAGCATCAGTTGAGTACCATGCTAAAGTACTATGGGTTTTAAACAAATTATTTTACCTTTACGGTATTAAGTTTTGCCGTTCTGATGAACGTGTTAACGAATGTAGTTGTCAAGTATTTAGATTTCATTTTCACTTTGTCTTTCAAGTTCTTGGTTGTTTTTTCATAACAAGCAGCACAATTGTGACATTTTACCACTACGGTATTGCATCAGTGACTATGATGACCTTGTTAACTTTAAGTGCTCTCATGTCAATTGTATGTGTTTTCCTTTTTCGTAGTAAACAGTTAAACAAGTTCGGTGATTTGATGCTGACCTTATTAAATATGTCAACGAGCTACGACAGCAAGAGCAATGGTAGAACACTGTACCTACGTTTTATAGGAATGGTAATAACAATTAGCATTGTGAATACGATTGTCATATTATTGATTATAACTGCAGGCGTCCAAACTGTAGATGAACCTTCTTTTCGTCAACATGCACTTGTAATGTTTGAATTGATTGGTTTGGAAAGCTTTCCTGATTCTCTACCAGTTTCAATCTTAACTATAAGTGGAATACATGCGTTTTTTACTTACAATTTTGTCAATGCTACCCTTTGTATTGTAGCATTTTGCTTTCACATGATTATTGTTTGTTTCAAGAAGTTTAACGAAGAAATCAAAAACCTCTCCGACAGTCAGTTGACAGTCGAATTCGTTGCACGTGTGCGCACAAGCCATGAACATCTTTGCAAAGTTGTTCATGAATTCAATCAAGTTCTTTCACCTTTTCTTTTACTTCTGTTGTCCGGGATTATGGTGAACATCATCTTCACTGTACGAGTTTTCAAATCAAACAATGAAACTCCAGCATACTTTAAATATTTAACCGGTCTTTTTGTGGTTGTGCTTATAAGAGATATTTTAAATCTCTATGGACTGTGTTACGCTGCAGCTGAAGTGAACACACAAGTAAGTTGAAACATTTTCGTATTTACCATATACCAGCAGTTGATGTAGTAAAACAAGATGGAATTGTAACATAAACAGTGCAAATTCATTGACTTATTTCACCATTTAAAAATTGTGTGAATATTCTAAAATGTTGGCATAGCATACTATTTAGCCAATATATTAACACCTCGGTGAAAAAATATTAATCTCATCTGAAACACCATAACCAGTAATACAATAATAATAATAATAACAACACGTTTACCACGGAGTGGAAGGGCGGCAGAAGGGGTGTGAGACCACTTACTCTGCTCCTGCGATAGAAAAAAAAAGGAGAAAGGAAAAAGAGTCACAGGGAAGAAGGTAGAGGGCGTTTCAGAAATTTGTGTAATGGTTCCTTGCGTAGTTTTGAGTGGAAACCATAAAGAGAAGGTGCACCAACAGTGTCACTGCTCAGAGCATTCCAAATGGGAACAACACGAAGGGAGAAAAAATTTCTGCGGCATGTGGGAGGTAGGAAACACTAGTTTCCAGTCGTGGCCACGCGTATTAATAGTTCGGGGAGCTAGATCAAAAAATGGTAGATCAACCCTGAAAAGCCCACGAAGAATCCTGTAGACGAGGAAAAGGTCGAACTTCAATCTACGAAGTTCTAGGAGTTCAAGGCCGGATTTTTCCAACCGTTCTGTATAACTAAGCTCTCTGAAACCCGGCAAGTTCTTCGTAAACTGACGCTGTACTCGTTCGATGCGGTCGATATCCCCTATAAGGTACGGCGACCAAACTGGGGTAGCGTACTCACGGATGGCCGTACGTAGACCCTGAACGCCCAAACCTTAGTAGGGACATCCCCAGAGGTGAAACAACGGTGCACAATGGCAGACTTGGAATAAGCCAAGGTTCAGATTTTCCTACAATGAAGTGAAGATTTCAAATCTCTGGAAAACCAGATTCCAAGGTCACAAACATCAGGGTATGCTGGGAGTGGTTTCTGGTCTAGAAGGTACAAACAACAGGGATCAAGGTTTCCCACATGGAAGGTGCAACATTTGTGTACCGAAATAGGGAGTTGCCATGTTTTAGACCACTTCTCAACATGCCGGATCTTCTCCTCAAGGACAGGAGAGCAAAACGTGGAAATGATTTCAGTACCCACCTTTAAATCGTCAGCAAACTTAAACCCATAACAATCGTCGCCGGTGAACTGTAGGTCATTAATGTATAGCAAGAAGAGAAGAGGGCCCAAGACGGACCCCTGGGGGACCCCACAGGGAACCAGAATCCCGGTCGAAGAGTGATTGACTACAATCACCCTCTGGGTACGATTAGTCAAAAAGGTGGCGAACCAAGATTTTAGGGAACCAGTAATACCACAGCCATCCAGCTTAAGAAGTAATTTTCGGTACCCCGATTTCCTGCATTGCTTATTGTTGGGAATCTTGCACTGCTGTTTATTAACGGCGACCTACAGCCCACTATTTAAACGAAAAAATTTAATTTTTGTATAGGTGGTGGTAGTCTCACATTTTTAACATACTAGTCGACACACAAACTCCAAATTCAGTTGAGTATTAAAGACTATTATAGTTCGGTCAATAATTGCACTTATTATGCCATCTGTAGTATGCAGTGTGCTATTATATGTATTAATACACTTCGATAATTTATTAATACCAAAGGCTCCACTTTGTCTTCTTTGTAGGCGCATGAGTCACTTGAATATATGGTCACAGCAATTCCAACAAAACAAGAACGCAGAGGAGATACAAACAAGGTAAATGGCTAACATCAATGCGTCTTAATTACTTCTTATGATACGCAAAAGTATATAGTTTAGTATCTTTTCGATTTTGTTGTTAACTCGTGGTATAAACATGTTTAAATTATTATTGAAGTGACACTTAAACAGTTTAGCTAATCGCACAACACCTATATATCAATTAAAAATGGTTACACTGCTTTTAAAATTTAGAGTGCTATTCCCGTAGGACATAACCTAGACTCAATATCAACCAGGGACGTGCACAGGCCCCCGAGAGGTCAGAGGCAAACTTACTTTTTTCTGGAGACCTTTTTTTTTTGTTGTTTTAACCTCTTTTTATCCCCTTTTTATGGGATTTTAACTATTTCTGCGCCTATTTGCACCACTTTCGTAGCAGTTATTGTCTTGTTTTGTGTTTTTTAGGCTTTTTTACACCACCGCTCCCATAAAAAGGGCACTTTTTTCAGAAAAAAAGAGGCACTTTGCCATGAAGGCAGGAGCTCGAGTCCCCCTGCTCCCCCCCCCCACCACTATGTGCACGTCCCGGATATCAACTGATTTTAGTGAAGTAACATTCCATCGGAATACCGGAATACCGCATGCCATCTGACTACCGCACTTGGAAGGCCATTTATACATTGGAAAGTCACTCAGCAAGAGGTACGGTGTGTAAACAATTATATTTTTTAGCGAAACTCCAATGTTTTGTGTGTTTTTGTTGGGTGAAGGGTAAACAAATTGGATTTCAGAACAGGACCCGAGAATTTAGCTTAGGGGTCGAAGGAGGAGGAAGGGGGCTTTTTTCGATCAGCAGTTTTGACCTTTAGACACGTTTAAATATTCAGAATTTTTTTCAGTTGCAATAAATGCTTCATTTTATTTGCCAAATTTCACTCTTATCTTCGGAGCTTGCCTTCTCTTTTGCGTATGACACTGATCTTGGCATCGTCATTTGCTTCATTAGGTATAACCAAGGCAACGGCCAAAAAGTGAAAGTGAAATTGCGCTTCTTGTATTAGCGAAATTTTATGCATCAGGTGGCATTTATCGTATAACTTTTTCTGCCGTAAAAACTAATATTTATTGACTAATAGCAACTGATATTTAAATAACAACAGATTTGAAAAAAAAAAAAACACGCTAAACTTCCATATGAAGGGAAGTTTCCAATGGATACTCCAATTTTTTTTTCTCCCTCTGACACCTTCACTCTCATTGAAACATCTTGGATTTGAAATAGTTGAGCTACGTACAGGGTGCTCAGGATAGGTATTACATTTAAACGTGTATTATGGAGAGTTGCACTCTTGCAATGAAAATAATGTAATACAGTACGGATGTCTCTTATATGGTTCGGACCAAAACAACAATATTAGTTTTGGCTTACTGGAAAAATCTAATTAATTTTGAAATGAGGGATCTGTTGTGTTTGCTTTCCCTCTGCAAACATTTCACGAATTTCACGGAAACTTGTTACAGAGTGTTGCATTTCACTCTCAGACGGTGACGAATTTGTCAGATGGTCGGCCAGAGGCTTGATTATTGGACCTATACTGTCAGAATATGGGGCATGCAAGTTGCATTGCTGCACATTTAGTGAATTTTAGATTTTATCAGACTTAAAAAATATAAAATGTACGAATACATAGGAGTGTTCTCAGTTTTTATACACGCCTACGAATCAGACTTTTCTTTTTTTGACACATTTTTCACAATAATAGTCCATTTATTTTTCGCTGCTTTCGAACGAACTGCAAGTCTCATATGCTTTTTTTTGCCATCTTCATTTGAAATATTATATTTCTTGAAAACTGATTTTATGGTTCTTTTCATTAGGGAAGTACTCGCCACCTACAATGTTTTTTCTCTCTCTTTTGGAGAAGTCCTGCCAACATACGATGCCTATTTGTAATGAGAGTAGAAAGCATACTCGAAACAATAAACTTAAAAATCCTAGAAATAATGTATTTTTTAATAAAATTTATAAGATTATTTGAAAGTACATTTAGATCGAACTCATGATAACCCATAGTATCAACTGTCTCTCAAAAATATCAACTGTCTTTTAAAAATATCTCTTCGAAATGCTAACAGTATGTCCTTTTTACTACTTTTTCAGAGTACAGACGATGCAAAATTTGGCATTTTACTATTCACACAACGATTGATTGGAACTAGCGTTGGGATAAGTGCCTCTAATGTTTTTCTGATCAACAAAAGTTTTCTTCTTACGGTGAGTAATGAGTATCGCTTAATTTCTATACAAGACAGCATTTGTTTTACAAAGGATTTGACTCATGTTGGAAATAAGTAGCCAGAGAGATGAACAACAAAAAATTGATATTTTGAGAGTGTCAACCAAAACTAAGAAACATATGCCATGAGTCAAGAACTTAGACATAAAAACAATGCAACCATATTTAATTACAATATCAGACCAAACTGATTATTATAAATAAATTTACAACTAAAGTACCTAAGCTACTACTCTAGATATCGGCAATAAGGCGACCAGACCTCACACTTGCAGAAGCAGGAGAGACGTCAATCCCAATCTG
>JAHWFP010092187.1:0-13192 GCA_023313725.1 Lithobius niger | reverse complement strand
GTGAAGGTCTTGGCCGTGCAAAAATTTGCACGACCACAAACTAAGAAAGATGTCCGTTCCTTTCTCGGTTTGGTTGGATATTATCAAAGATATATCCCTCACTATTCTGAAATCTGTGCATGTCTTACAGACTCCTTGAAAAAGGATGCACCCGATCCCGTCATTTGGGATGAGTCAAAGCAAGCTGCTTTTGACACGTTGAAAAGCTCATTAGTGACGTTTCCTGTCCTGAGAGCACCCGACTTCACACAACAATTTATTTTGCAGTGTGATTGTTCAGATCGTGGTATGGGTTGTGTTTTGTCACAAGTGTTTGGAGAAGAAGAACACCCCTGTCTTTACGTTTCACGTAAACTGACAGCACGTGAGCAAAACTATGGTACGACTGAAAAAGAATGCGCGTGTTTGATCTGGTCCGTTGCCAAATTGCGTCCCTACATCTATGGAACAAAATTTGTCATAGAATCCGATCACAACCCGTTGCACTGGCTCTAGCAAATGTCTGGCAAAAATCCCAGATTGCTTAGGTGGAGCCTAACCCTACAAGATTACGACTACGAAGTTAGATACACACCTGGAAAGTTACACGTAAATGCTGACACTCTCAGTAGATATTTTGTTTAAACATTAACTTGTTAAAACACGTCATTTTCAGTCCAAATTGACTGGAAATTTAATGTTATCTTTAAAATTATTTTAAGTGGTATATTGAAAGTGCAACCACAACAAAAGGAACTTTCAGCTATTTCCCGTTTCGGAACTCTACACCTAAATTTTAAGTGCCTATGTTTTACTCTTTTTGTCACTATCAACGTCTCCCTGTGTGGGAGAATAGTATCAAAGACTGTAACGACACTAATTAAATATTCATTAGGAGTATTCTACGGGGGTTGCAACTTGTTCCCGGTTGGCCCTTCTTAAGGTTTTTACGAAACATTTTTCCTGCAAAAATTGTGTCTGTCTAGCCCTCTGCGAAAAAGGTTAGCACTGTCGTTAAAAGGTTGTTGCGTTATTATCCACAAAACCTCCCAGTGTTGTATAATATGTTTAAGTTATGGGTACCATCTCTAAACCCTTCAGTGTAACATTTCTCATGTAAAACAAGTTGTTTGGTAACCTTAAACCACTCCAGTGGTAGTCTGTTAACTTTAAATAGAGCTGATAGTTGCGCATGCACTTATAGTATCCTCTATTCCGATCCTTATCGCAAGCTAGGTCCTGAGGAGTGCGCCCAGGGGTTTTTCTCGAGGTTTTTCCAGATAAAAAAAATAACTTTCTGTGCACGGCTGACTGGTTAGAGCATTAAATGTTGCGATTATCTCATTTGAATTAACAGCTACAAAAACCCTGAAACTGTAACTTTATATACTCCGAAAATAGTGTTTTTGTTTATGTAAATTTCCATTTGCTCCAATTTTCTTTGTGGCCTGTACGACTTTCCTGCAACAAGCAGCGCGGACAGCACTAAGTTAATTTTTGCAACTAGTGTCCCTTTAAACTTGCAATTTTTATTTACAAAATTTCTTGAGCCACAAAAACGTCAGTCCCCCAAAAATATAAAATGGCAATTTTTATTTTTTGTAAACAGTGTATTTTATAACTTGTGGTGATGTATTTCACGGGAGGTGTATTCCTCAGAAGGTGTATTCCTTGGTGCATTAATTTATGCAATTTATTTACATGGCTTGGCAGTCTTGTTCTTTGGCATGTCGTGTGTGCACTGACCTTTTCTGTTGTAGCACTTATTTGGAGTTCGACAGTAACCCCAAATAGAGTCCTCCGCGTGGGGGCGTGTAAATGCGGTCTCGTATCAGACGCTCGTGGTGAGGACACCTTAACACCACCGAAGAAAAAACCTGAGGGCAGCATTCTTCCACACCAGAAGAACAATCGTCTTTATGGCGATTTCACTTTAAAATGTAAATAATGTATATTTTTTTAGGCATAAAGCCGAAACACTTTCCAGCTTAGTTGTTTTTAGATGTTGACAACTCACGATATTTTTTATTTGTAACAGGTGACGACTTTGCTTATTTATGAAAAATGTCCGATGTTCAAACCAGTTTAAAATCTAACCTAAACTGCGATATAGCCCTTTAAATACTAGCTGGAACATTTAAACCTTTAAGGACGGGTGCGCCCAAATGCGCCCGCTGTATAATCATTGTGTACAGCTCTTCTACAAGTCATATCGAAAACTTCCAGCCAATTACAGTAAAATTTAAACTGGGATATGAAAGCCAGATCATTAAGGATAAAAATGACACAGGTTTCATTCCCTTACCTCAACTTGGTGAGAAGCTACGATTTTTTTTATACAAGTCAGTTATAAGTTCTTAGCGCGCACGCAGTCCTTAAAGGGTTAATCTTTTTATTTGTGCACTTAATGCATTTTGGTAAACTTAAATTCTTGCCATGAACCCTACCGGAGCTCCAATGTTTATGTTTGTATATTTTCACGGACCCAGTGTATGATTTTATGTTTAATTTTTATAGCATCTCCGTCCAAACTCCGACCGTAGTGAACCTCTAAAAACGTAAACAAACTAGCTTTCCTTCATTAAAAACATGCCTTGTATATAGCAGTTTCATTCCCAAAGTCGAATAATGATTCTGTGCATTACACTTTGTTTCCCCCCCCCCTCCTTCAATAGTTGCGATGCATAACATCGTAGTTTATTTTAATAGGCCTAAAAATCACGTTGTTATGAGTTGAAAACTCACTTGCACTTTTCAAATCTGGCCTCTAAGTTTCCAAGTCGGCAATCCCTTTGTCAATTCGAATCCCTCCAACCAAAACACTGCTTCAATTCCGTCAGCCAGTCAGAGCGCTCAAGCTACCCCGGTCGTCCGCGCTGCCACACCAACTTCCGGTAGTGACAGCTCGGCCGATCTAGGTTAGTCTCTCCTCCTCCAAGATGTCCGCCTCCTCTTCCCTGCTCACCCCCTCCGAAGCTATCCTCGGCGTCCGCGCCAACTTCCGGTAATGAGTATATAACCCCAACCCAGACTCACTCGTTAGCACAGCTCAAGGATTCTCAAAGCTAGAGGTCACTACGCCGGTCGGGAGTGGAGATCCGCGGTCCGATTGTTGCCATGCCGGGCAAAGGTAGTGGTTCGTATCGTACTTAATTTAGCTTTAAAAGTTTATTTTTTGGAATCTACTTTCAAAATTTATAGTTTAAATCTTAAACTTAACCTCGTAGCTTTAGAAAGTAAATTTATGGTGCGTCAAGCCAAACGGCATTTCGGACGTTGGCGGCCGTAATTTAAGGGTTCACGGTCCCTTACTAAAAACCAGCTTATTTTTATGTTTTTTTAAACGCAGTTTAAAGTAAACAAAGGACGGTTTGATCTTCGTGGGGTTTCCATCGATTAAACGCTCGGATCCACTTTATAGGTAGCGACGCTTCTATAATTTAAGGAGTTGACTTATCAACAGCAACTCTGGGAGGTTTAATGCTTTGCTGTTACACGTAGAAACAAAACTGTAAAACAGGTCTACTTTTATTAGTCAGCCGAGGCTGTTGATAATTTAGAGGGCTCTTGTTAAATCCCCTTGTGCCTACGCAACTCACTTTTTCTATTTGAAATTGTTTTACGTGAACCTCATGTTGGTTCTAGTGTCGAATTTAATGTAAATTCCCCCTGTATTTTATAACCTAAACTAGGTGTAAAGTTACCAAATGTAATTGTAGTGCGATATTTTTATTCATGTTTGTTTAAAATAAAAACCAGGAGTTTTCTTAAACGTCCGTCAGTTTATTCGCTCGTTGGTTGCTAGAAGTTAACATTGTAGCGGCGCTTACAGGGTCTTGAGGTGCCTACTGTCTCTAGCAATCTGGCGTACTTGTGGTTACTTTAGATAAGTTCATAAGTGGCGGTTTTTACTTTCGCGGAAAAACAGCATAGCGTGTCTACTGCACGGTTAGGAGAAGAGCGTCAGCGTCCTACCTAAGTTATGAAGACCTATCTAATCATGGTTCACTGCCACCACGATGGGTAATTAATCTAATTTGCCTACTTCGGAGTTAGAATAAAAATGGTTTTGTAATTAAAATAACCCTTGCAAATTAAATTGGACTAAAAGTCAAAATTGTTGTTCAAAACAACCTTCCTTTCTGTTTTAATAAAACAAGACAAGATTTATACACACGGAGTAACTAGTTGGTTACAAAAATAAAACTGGGGCTTTACAATTAAAAGCACACGATTTGAAATTAAATCGACAAAATGAACAATTCAAGTTCACAACAAAATTTGGATTAGAAAAAAGTCGGTTTGAGTTATCGCAACTCTCTAAGTTACAAACATGACCCTTGCAGAATGTAAAATAGTCGTTGAAAGCTTTAGCAACTCTTGCACTAAAGTCAATCAATCAATCACACTGAATCAAGATTAGTGTTACAAGGAAAACTACCTTTTTGAAAACTCCTGCTTCAACAATAACACATGCTAGATCTCGGTGATCTTAGATTATTTAATGAACACTGAGTTCATAAACAAAGAAAAAAAGCCGGTTTTTAGGAAGGGGACCTTAAACCCTTAAATCATGGGTGCCCTAAACCAAAATGCCAATTGCGTTTGGCTACCCACAAATTCCCTCAAATGCTAGAAGTTAAGTTTATATGTTAAGACTAAAAATTTAGAAATTCTGTTATAAAATTAAATTCTAATAAACTAGTTACCCTTTGAACCACTACCTTGCCCGGCATGGCAACCTTCGGACTGGACATCTCTGCTCCGACCGCCGTAGTGACCTCTAGCCTGAGTCCTTGAGCTATGCTAACGAAATTTTCCCTCAGCTTGGTTATATACCTGCTGCCTGCCTGCAGGTAGGAGGGAAACCGCGGGCCTGTAGGAGAGCGACGGAGGGGGGTGTGAGGTAGAGGGTTCGCTTTGGAGGAGGAGTGACTGACCAAAATCGGCCGAGCTGTCACTACCGGAAGTCGGCCATGACAGCGCGGACGGCTAGGGTAGCCATGCACTCTGATTGGTGGGGAGAAAAAATACTGAGTTCGGATTGGAAGGAGCTTGGATGGCAAAGGGATTTGCTGACTTTGGGTGTTTTTAGAGGCCGTGGCTTGAGTTTGACTCGTAACAACGTGAACAAAGGCCTATACAGTTTTTTATAAAAACCTACAATGTTATGCATTGCAACTATTGAAGGGAGGGGGGGGGGGAACGAAGTTTGATGCTCAAAGTTAAAATTGTTATTAATTGAAGGCAAAGGCTTTACTGTGCATTCGGAAATTGAGATCACTATGGTCGGAGCCCTGAAATAAAAATACAAGATACACACTGAAAATGTCCGGTAAAATAATCGTAGTTGTGTTGCCATTATGAACAAGGTAGGGTTCATGAGAAAAGATTACGTTAAATAATGCTTTTATAAAAGCCTAGGCAAAAGATTAAATAAACCAGCTTGTGTTTTGAAATGCTATAACGCACAAAAGTTAAATGTATTATTGCAGCCGCAGATAATCACGCTAGTGTAGTCAAAGTTTTCATTGTTGCTAAAATCGTCACCTTAGTAAAATAAAAACATTGAAGACGTAATAAACATGTAATCTAGCACAGCACTAAGCTAGTCGGCTTTATGCCTAGAAATAAATTCGAGAAATACAAATAAATATTTACATGTTTGTAGAAAATGGCGACGGAGATTGCGTGCGTCGGCGCTCAATTTGAGCACTTTTTCAAATGAAGCTGTAGACCAAAGTATGGTGAAATTTCAAGTTCTGTTTTCACAGGATGTTAGATAAAGTTCAGGTTTATTAAGAGCTGCAAACTAGAGTCGATGAAGTCCATTTTCCAGGGAGATATGAATTTTTAAACTTGGAGGTTGAAAAATAGGCCTAGCGCTTTTTGGCGCTAAGAAAAAAAAAGTGTCCCCGAGTTGTTGATGGTTGGTGTCGGGTCTCCTAACCAATCGACAGGAATTTTAGGCCTCATGCCTTCACAACATGTAAGATAATTCTCTTCAAACTTAGCTTAGCTAGCCTTTTCCCACCTTGGTGGCAGCGATACCGCTTATTATTACAGTTAGCCTACAATATTAGGACATGAGTAGCTCCATTCCCTACGCCGGGACTGTAGCTGTTGGGCTTGTTTGAACCAAAAAGTACCCAAAAGTAATAGTTAGAAGATCTAGTTACACCAGGCGACCGGCGATGTTTCAAGCACCTACCAAGTCGTAGCATCCGCCGTTACAAATGGTGGCAGCGGTGAGATGAACAGGTGCTGTTCCTTCAAGCGTTTCCCCCCTGCCATGCTACTATGCCATTTGTGTTGAACAATTCTTCAACAACAAAGACGTCCGTGACTCAGACACGATAGTCACAGAAGCAGATGCCCGCATTGTAGTAAAAATCAATGCCGAAGCAGATGTCAGCATTGCCGCTAAAATCAATGCAATTCCCGATGTCCGCACTGCCGACAATAACAGTGCCCGTCATCAGCACCCGGAACTAAGCCGTTCCGGAGCCGTGAGGGAAGGATCGCAGATCCCTTCCCCCCCCTCCCCCCGTCTTGGAAATCAACAAGCCGTGGACCGTCAACAGCGAGGAGGATTTCACCACTCGTGGGAAGGAAGCTCCGTCGCCGTATCCAGTGGACCTTGGACAACGCCAACCATCGTCACAGTAAAGTAGGCCTCAACCAAGACGTCCTACTACAAGCCAGAAGTGTGCTAGCCGATTCATTCGACAGGTGGGAAGTGGATTTGGACTAGACTGACCGCACAGTGATTGTGTACAAGGTAAGTGTGCATAGGATATGCTTAAGGCCGCCAAGCCGAGTGTTATGATTAAGAGCCTTTTAGGTATTTTAGTTGTTTATACACCCGAGTGCTAGTGGTCTAAAATAAGTGTATTTCTTGCTAAAACTTACGGTAGTTGGGAGAGAAGTGTTTTTAGTAACTCGCTCTGCTCAATTTAAAAGTTAAATTAATTTGCGGCTGCATTTTAATGAAGTTTCATTTATAAAAGTTTTATTTTGAAGCTTAAAGTTGAAGATGTCATTCGAGACATACAGTATAAAGACTTGAAAAAAGCCTGTTTAAAATTAGGCCTAACTGTTAGTCAAACACGTCACGAATCAGTAACTATTTTGAAAAATGCCGTCGAGGAAGAAAAGATTTCCGTTGACGAGCTCTCTGACGAACTAGCCCCGGCTATAGAAAAAAGAGAAGCTATCATTTTACAAAAGAAGGAGTTAGCAGCCAAAGAGCATGAGCTCGCGCTGAAAGCCGAAGAATTAAGGTTAAAAGCAGTTGAGTTAGCCGCCGTAGATAAACGTATGGCGCACGAGCTAATGTTACGGGACCAAGAGGCCCAAATCAGGGATCGTGACGTTCATTTAAAGGAACAAGAAGCACAAATTAGCGAACGCGCTAGTGCTCGGGAATTATTGAAGTTGGATAAGCAGATCGAACTAGCTAGGCTAACGGCTGCAAATCTTAGTGGAAATTCCAGTCCAAGTAGTGGTACCGTAACACCCTCAAACCCCAGTGTCCCTGTAAACAAACCTGGTAAAATTGCTGACGCAGTCAGACTTGTAAATAGATGGACTTCCGAATCGGAAATTAATAGTTTTCTAAAAATATTTGAAAAAACTATGGAGACACAGCGTATAGACAAAACAGAATGGGTCGTCGGACTACAGCCCCTTCTCGGTGAAATTTTGATTAAAGTATGTGATCAAATGTCGATCGTAGAAATGCATGATTATGAGTTAGTCAAAATCAGGTTACTGGAAAGGTTTGTGCAAACGAAGGAAGCCGTACAAGCCCAGTTTCGTTCACTTGAACGTGGCTCCGAACAATTGTTCCACGAACATGCGTTCGCACTCGAAACCCTATTTTCAAGATGGGTGTCCCTAGCTGAAGTCAATAGCAGCTATGACAAGCTAGCTAATTTAGTTATGCTTGAACAGTTTACAAAACCGTGTCCCATTGCTTTACGCAAGTGGTTGCCTGACCAGATAAAAACTGGGACGTTATACACGAAGCAGCCAAGCTCTGTGATGAGTTTACAACCAGAACCAAACAAATTTCTGCAGACATGGCCCCTAAACCAGGGAAGGCACAACCTAGTGCATCGTCGTCTGGGCAAGCTTCTAAAGCTTCCTCCAGTTTCAGAAGTGGCAACAGAGCCTCTTCCACTGCAGCTAAACCGTCCGGTACTGCAGCATCTTCTGCCGACTCAAGTAAAGGAGACTCGGCCAGCAGCAACTACTCCAACCGTGAGTTTGACAGGCCTAGGAGGCCTAGGTTCGATGGTACCTGTTTTTTTTGTAACAAAACCGGACACAGAAAAATAGAGTGTCGTGCTCGTATTGCTCAAGAGGGAAACCCAGCCTCTAACGCAGAGTGTAACTTTGTTAGCAATAATCCTCCCGAATTAGTTCTTTCTAAACACATTCACGAATGGACAGTGAATGGATCGAAGTGTCTGGTCTTAAGAGACACTGGCTCGACACACGATGTCACTGCAAGGGATTTTGTACAGCCCGAGCAGTTCACGGGTGAATTTACCCACTGCCACAACGCTCTCTCAGAGCAGACGACCGCTCACGCAATTGCCGTGATTGAAGTTGAAACGCCCTACGGTAAAATTCAATCCGAGGCCCTCGTTTCGGATCACGTTGGTCCTCATTTCCAAATGCTTTTGGGAGTGCCCTCGCAAACTGTATTAGAAGAAAAAGGTTTAAAGGCCCTGCCCCCTTATTCTAATGCCATCACTCGTTCCCAAACTTGTATGGAACAGCAGCTCCCGATATCTAAACCCAAATATCGTGAGATCGAATCTGAGAATGAAGACGACTCAGATAGTGATTCTATTTCTAGTGTAGTTTCCCCTTCCAAGGAAGGTTTCGTTTCTCCTAAGGTTGATAGCTTAGATTCAGCTATTTTAGGTCCCCAGTCAGATCAGTAAAATAAATTACTGAGTGTTGACAAACCCGAATTTGCCAAGTTGCAGTTAGACTGCCCAACTTTAAAGTCATGCTGGCAAACTGCTGAGCTCCCGCAGGACCAGCAGGATGAAAACAAGCAGTTTTTCATCGAGAAAGGATTACTTTTCCGTAAGCCCTTTCGGCCTTCAGGAAGACCGTTAATCAAGAAACAACTAGTGCTTCCGAAGGAGTGTAGAAATTTAGTCTTGAACACCGCACATGCAAATGCATGGGCTGGGCATCTAGGCCGATCCAAAACGAAGGATAGAGTGTTGACTAATTTTTACTGGCCACATTGTTTTACTGACATTGACAATTTTGTATCCACATGTTTAACCTGCCAGAAAAATGGTAAATCTGGACAGAAGCTTGTTGCCCCTATGGTGCTGGTGCCCATGGATGACGAGCCGTTCAACCGATACGTAATCGATATCGTGGGCCCCATCAAGCCTGCTAGTAAGGCTGGTTACAAGTATATCTTGTCGTTACTCGATCCGGCAACAAAGTTTCCCGAGGCCGTGCCCCTCAAAGAGGCCAACAGCCAAAGCGTTGTAGATGCGCTCCTCCTTGTGTTTTCTAGGTTAGGCTTTCCAGCCGAACTCCAAAGCGACCTAGGCTCTTGTTTCATATCGGAACGTACAACTCTTTTCTTAGAAATGTGCGGTATAAAGTGCGTTAATTCAAGTGTAAACCACCCGCAATCTAACAGCGTGGAACGTTTCCACAGGACGCTCAAAGCGGTGCTAAGAGCTGTCTATTATGAGCATCCCCACGATTTGGAGAGGTGCCTGCCAGGAGCAATGTTTGCCCCGAGAACTGCTCCCCATGAGAGCACTGGCTTCACTTCAGCCGAGTTAGTCTACGGACGCAACCTCAAAGGCCCACTGGAGTTGGTGAAAAGCCATTGGATTGAACCCGGCGTTCACCTCTCAGTGTTGGAATACATCTTGGACTTGATCTAGAGATTCCAGTATTCTCGTGAGCTCTCACAGGAGAACATCACTCATAACCAAATGAAAAATAAATCCTATTACGACATCAAGGCAGTTGAACGTAAGTTCAAAGTTGGTGACAAGGTACTAGTCCTTAAACCAGCCCGCACCAATAAGTTAGACATTTATTGGGATGGACCCTGTGAAGTGTTGAAAAGATTATCAGATACTAATTATCTTGTAAAAAAATCGTTCGGTTTACAAAAGGAAACCATATATCATGTAAACCTTCTCAAACCCTATCTGCCTAGGGAGGGGTCTAGCAATCATTCTTATAATGACGAACGTGAGATTCCTCACACCGACCATGTTTTCTACAGGTCAGCCTGGAGATGGCCACCTTACTGCTAAGGCCGCCATGAGTCTTTTTAAAAAGATGGGCAACTTAACAGAGTTGCAGAAGAACGACCTCCTCGAGGTGTTCGAAAAAGTAGACGGTGTTTTCTCTACTTTACCATTGTCACACACGACGTTGAATTAGTCGATTCCAAAGTCAAACCCTGTAAGTATTATCGCCACGCGAAATTCGAAAGGGATTTGAAGCTCACTGAAATCAAGCGTATGCTTGACTTGGGCTTAATCGTGGAAACCGATTCCCCACATGGTTCACCCATGATCGTACAAAAAGAAGACGCCAGCCCACGTCCTGTAGCTGACTACAGGGAGCTAAACAACAATACGGTAACCAAAGATTACCCAATTCCCAACATTGAGGAATGTATTGAGCGTGCAGCTAAGTGGAAGTTTATTTCTATTTTTGATCTCAACCGTGGTTTCTGGCAAGTGCGCTTGACGCCACAGGCTTCAATGGCCACCACCATCACAACTCCCATTGGGAAGTTTGCCCCCCTGATGATGAACATGGGGATGAAAAACGCTTCATTCTGCTTCCAGAAGCTCATGGACAATGTCACTCGTGGCATGGAAGATTATGTCACTCCCTTTCAAGACGACACTGCTGTCGGGGCCGAAACGTGGCCACAGCATCTTGAAAACATTCACAATTTCCTCTCTGCTGTCAAGAAGGCCGGATTGACGGTAAATGCCAAGAAATCGCAGGTCGCTTGCAGCAAAGCTACTTTCCTTGGCCATGAAGTTGGCAATGGATCTCGTACACCCTCCGAAGTGAAGGTCTTGGCCGTGCAAAAATTTGCACGACCACAAACTAAGAAAGATGTCCGTTCCTTTCTCGGTTTGGTTGGATATTATCAAAGATATATCCCTCACTATTCTGAAATCTGTGCATGTCTTACAGACTCCTTGAAAAAGGATGCACCCGATCCCGTCATTTGGGATGAGTCAAAGCAAGCTGCTTTTGACACGTTGAAAAGCTCATTAGTGACGTTTCCTGTCCTGAGAGCACCCGACTTCACACAACAATTTATTTTGCAGTGTGATTGTTCAGATCGTGGTATGGGTTGTGTTTTGTCACAAGTGTTTGGAGAAGAAGAACACCCCTGTCTTTACGTTTCACGTAAACTGACAGCACGTGAGCAAAACTATGGTACGACTGAAAAAGAATGCGCGTGTTTGATCTGGTCCGTTGCCAAATTGCGTCCCTACATCTATGGAACAAAATTTGTCATAGAATCCGATCACAACCCGTTGCACTGGCTCTAGCAAATGTCTGGCAAAAATCCCAGATTGCTTAGGTGGAGCCTAACCCTACAAGATTACGACTACGAAGTTAGATACACACCTGGAAAGTTACACGTAAATGCTGACACTCTCAGTAGATATTTTGTTTAAACATTAACTTGTTAAAACACGTCATTTTCAGTCCAAATTGACTGGAAATTTAATGTTATCTTTAAAATTATTTTAAGTGGTATATTGAAAGTGCAACCACAACAAAAGGAACTTTCAGCTATTTCCCGTTTCGGAACTCTACACCTAAATTTTAAGTGCCTATGTTTTACTCTTTTTGTCACTATCAACGTCTCCCTGTGTGGGAGAATAGTATCAAAGACTGTAACGACACTAATTAAATATTCATTAGGAGTATTCTACGGGGGTTGCAACTTGTTCCCGGTTGGCCCTTCTTAAGGTTTTTACGAAACATTTTTCCTGCAAAAATTGTGTCTGTCTAGCCCTCTGCGAAAAAGGTTAGCACTGTCGTTAAAAGGTTGTTGCGTTATTATCCACAAAACCTCCCAGTGTTGTATAATATGTTTAAGTTATGGGTACCATCTCTAAACCCTTCAGTGTAACATTTCTCATGTAAAACAAGTTGTTTGGTAACCTTAAACCACTCCAGTGGTAGTCTGTTAACTTTAAATAGAGCTGATAGTTGCGCATGCACTTATAGTATCCTCTATTCCGATCCTTATCGCAAGCTAGGTCCTGAGGAGTGCGCCCAGGGGTTTTTCTCGAGGTTTTTCCAGATAAAAAAAATAACTTTCTGTGCACGGCTGACTGGTTAGAGCATTAAATGTTGCGATTATCTCATTTGAATTAACAGCTACAAAAACCCTGAAACTGTAACTTTATATACTCCGAAAATAGTGTTTTTGTTTATGTAAATTTCCATTTGCTCCAATTTTCTTTGTGGCCTGTACGACTTTCCTGCAACAAGCAGCGCGGACAGCACTAAGTTAATTTTTGCAACTAGTGTCCCTTTAAACTTGCAATTTTTATTTACAAAATTTCTTGAGCCACAAAAACGTCAGTCCCCCAAAAATATAAAATGGCAATTTTTATTTTTTGTAAACAGTGTATTTTATAACTTGTGGTGATGTATTTCACGGGAGGTGTATTCCTCAGAAGGTGTATTCCTTGGTGCATTAATTTATGCAATTTATTTACATGGCTTGGCAGTCTTGTTCTTTGGCATGTCGTGTGTGCACTGACCTTTTCTGTTGTAGCACTTATTTGGAGTTCGACAGTAACCCCAAATAGAGTCCTCCGCGTGGGGGCGTGTAAATGCGGTCTCGTATCAGACGCTCGTGGTGAGGACACCTTAACACCACCGAAGAAAAAACCTGAGGGCAGCATTCTTCCACACCAGAAGAACAATCGTCTTTATGGCGATTTCACTTTAAAATGTAAATAATGTATATTTTTTTAGGCATAAAGCCGAAACACTTTCCAGCTTAGTTGTTTTTAGATGTTGACAACTCACGATATTTTTTATTTGTAACAGGTGACGACTTTGCTTATTTATGAAAAATGTCCGATGTTCAAACCAGTTTAAAATCTAACCTAAACTGCGATATAGCCCTTTAAATACTAGCTGGAACATTTAA
>JAHWFP010092184.1:2898-17700 GCA_023313725.1 Lithobius niger | reverse complement strand
TTTTTAAATTTCAACTCCTCCAACTCCTAAAAAATGTATGCCCCCCCCTCGAAAGGGTCCAAAAAATCCATGACCCTCCCCTAATTTCCTTCCCCCCTACGACGATAAATAATGACCAGTCCTGAAGCAATTACTATACACGAGGGCAGTGAGGGTAATCGATCCTTGGAACCCTCTACCAGAGTCCGTGGTATTAGCTCCGTCCGTGGACTCGTTTCAGACATCGGCTTGAGGATGTGGACTTGAGGCACTTCCTCAAGAGACCGGATTTCTGCATCCCGTTATGGGTGGGTGAGGAAAACGTGGAGCAAATGACAATTTTTTGTTGTTGTTAAAAGATTTCTGCCATTTTTAACATCGGATCGGGATAAGTGGCATTTGTGCCCTCCTGTTTCCTGAAACATTCATCATTCTGGAGGTTTTAAACCTTTATTAGTATTATTACATTTTTTACATAATAATTACATTAATATTTATTACCAGAGGAAGCCCGTGCTATTCACGGGGCCGGTCACATTTCCCGGGACACATTTCCCGGTACATTTTCCCGGGACATTTTCCCGACGACTTGTCAGATTGATCGACCACTCATGCCTGGCTCCTTTTTGGCTGCAGGTAGAGTGGGAGAGTGCATTTTCAATGCGGGCGCGAGGAGGGGACAAGTGGTTTTCCTTTAGGCTTTCCTTTTCCTTTTATCCGGCGTCCAATATTATAATAAAGATTATTATTTATTATTATTAGAAGAATTACAAGCTTTTAAACTTTTCAGATCTGTATAAGCTCACTGTCATTACTAATAATTACTTTGACTGTGCGTATCAAAGTAAAATAAGAAGACAAGGAAGAAAAAATTCGCCTTGGCTCCAGGTACCTACTTGGAGAAATTCATTTGGAAAAATATGCCTTGAAATTATTATTCCATCCATACTAAATGATATTCCATCCGATATAGGAACGATTTTAACTAGAAATAATATTAACAAATATATCAGGAATTGGTTAACGAATCAGAATTGATAATTGTCCTATACAATGTGGTAAGGGTAGATATGCTTGTTAGCCCATGTAATGTATGAATATGTGTAATTATATGGAATGTAACGTAACAGTTTCATTTTTCAAAGTTAATATTCTTGTAATAGTGTATAAATCATGTTGTATTGCTGCACATACAAACTCTTGAAGCTTCGAGCACTGTCTTTGGCAATAAATGATGCTGTTATTATCATTATTATTATTATTATTATATTATATTATTATTATATTATTATATATTATTATATTATTATATTCCACTAATGATCGAAATGTGTTAAAGTATGTCTCCTTGAGGTATCCCAAATGCAACACACACGCAGTAGCCCCGAAGTGGCTCAATTCTCTGCAGACTAACTTAATATCCATGTCTTATTATTCCATCGGTGCAGAAGATTCTAGCATCCCAGTAAGTTCCTTTTCCCCATTCTCCTCGTCCAATGATCAACAATTCATTTCGTCCCAAGGACCCTCCACGCCAAAGTCTTCCGTCATCGTTGTCTAGCTGATGCGGTGATATATAGTTTAATGGTCGTAAACTCCCTTCTTTGAGAGGGAGCCACTATCGCATTATGTTGATCGTAAATTTGGGATCCCGCTTATTGTTACTGGGGCTGACAGCGGTCATCAAAATTTTATATCTCGCTTCATGAAAATTGAAGGGCCGTTTTTTAAAGGGTTATTTTCTCCACGGCATTGTCTAATCCGTGCTCGATCCGCCCATAAAGATTCATCAGCAATATCGCAATATGAGTAAAAGCGAAAGACTCCACTGTCATATGAAAAGGTAATATCAAACTCCAATGTTTACCATACGTCAAACGTTGCCGCTAGGCACGTTGCCGGCTTCAAGGGGCGTTAACAAATTGGGTTCAAGAATTTGACTGTAAAGTCGGCTCAAACTTATGCTGCATGGCAACTGCAAGGTTACGACTCCCAATAAATTTGCAACACAAACAATACTAATTCAAAACCTGATTTCATCCATTAAAGATTAATAACAACAATGTTTTAAAACAATATAAAACAATCAATCTAGTCGTTTTATTCTTAAGGTAAGGTTTAACTGGTCTGAAGTCAAAACAGCAAAGTAATACAAATAAACTTTCCTGTAAGATTTCAGATACTGCAGAGTGTTGCTGTACTGTGTATTCCACGTGAAACCTTACTGCTGTATCCAACCATTATACACGTGAATACAGTTAAAGCCAGCGCCAAAATTTTAAAAATGTTCACGTCTAAACATAGGAAGAATAATGTAAGGCTACACACTCGACTACTTTTTTTGGATAAATTTTTCAGTGTTCTCCAGTCTCGTCGTCTACTTCCCGTTCATCACTCTACTGATGATATATAATTTTTCAAGAATTTCAAGCACTTTTCCAGGAAAGGAATTTCATTATTGCTTTCTAGGACATTTCCAGGTTTTCAAAGACTCGCACGAACCCTCAATCACTTCTACAGCATGTGCTAAACATACTAAAACGTTTAGTTTTTTTTTTTTAATTTTCCATCTATGTCGTTTAGTAAAGTAGAATGCACCAATCATTACCTGATCTACCGTCTGCAAAAGTAAAAATGGTAAAAACATTTAAATACAGCAGTAAGATTTCACGTGGACTAAACAGTATAGCAGCACTGTAGTACCTGAAATCTTCCATGGAAGTTTATTTGTGTTCATATACTGTTTTGGCTTCGGACCAGTTAAACCTTACCTAAAGCATCAAACGAGTTCGTTTTTGTTTTCTAAATCATCATGATTAGAGAATAATTTACAGCCAAGGTGTAAAAAATCGTAATGTAATGTAAATTTACACCTATAGATTTACACCTGTAGATTTATACCTATTGTAATTGAAAGCGTTAATACAAAAACATTCTCTAAATGAATTATAACACAAAATTAATCAGGTGGCTGACTCAAAGCGACGGTCTCTTAAACCGCATCATAGTAACATATTCTATATAATCCTAGTTAAAAAATAACATAAGAATGTCAAACTTAAACTATCAAATGATGGAACAAATTCCACAGATAGCCCCCCCCCCCCCTACCATGATTATTACGTATAATATTTTCATTATAATACTATTAACAATTGCATTTCATATATTTCGTACAAGTCAAATCAAATACTCCCTCAATTTCAATTAAATTAACTAAAATCAATAAAACCTGACAATGATAACAAACCTATTTTCAGTATTTGATCCAAGAAGTTCAGTATTCTCAATACAATTAAATTGAATTAGTACAACTATAGGAATTATTATAATTCCATATATATATATTGATTAGCCCCTACCCGAATAATCACAATATTTTATTCAATCCCAACAACATTAAATTCTGAATTCAAACTATTATCAAATACTTGTTTTTTAATTTTTTTAATTTTGAATTTCCCTGACATTTCCAGGTTTTTCAGGTGCATCCAATGGCAATTTCCAGGTGTTTACAAGATGTTCAGTTACGGAAACAAGCAGTGCTAATGGTTTTATTAATATTTGTCCGAAAATAATTCAACATCACAGAAAATAGCTGTTTTAGAGGCTAGTTCAGACAGGACTAACGTATTTTCATCACAGATGTTGGTGCTAGCCTATAATTTGGTTTATTGAAGTTATATCTAAAATACTTGAACATAAAAGCGCAAAGTAAAATATTTGCTACTAGCCAAGGATTTTGTTTCTTATCTGCTAATTCAACGGAACGTACAGAACAGGCACAAGACATTTTTTCAAATTTCCCTGTCTCTTCCCTGATTTCCAAAAAAATAGTTGTTTTCCCTGAAATTTCCCTGAGATTTTGGTTTGTTTTCAATTTCCCTGGGATTTCTAGGTTCTCCAGGTTTGTCTGAACCCTGCTAGTTAGCAACTTGTCACCCCCCACCATACTTTTGTTTGTTGGTGCTGAAATCTTGTTATTGATCTTCTGGGGCAAAATGGAGAAGGGGCAGGCAGTTATAGTGCTACTTCTTACTCAAGGGCCGATCTAAGGTACCTATTAATGCTCGGCGTTTGGCGTCAATTTAAAGTTGCATTCATTCCAGTTTTTCCAGTTTTAAATCGGCATTACTGCATGCCATGAAATTTTGTGAATTTTCGTGGCTTCTTTGGTCTTTTAAGTGCTGACTATGTTACGAATATGGGCATACAAGCAAACAGCGTGTTCATCATACTTATTATATGAATCTCGGCAAGAGATGAGTTAAAGGAACATTCTAGAGAACATTTTTAATCCAACATGTCTTTTCATTAAAAACGTGACACGTTTCCCTACAACTAATCGGTAACTGTCGGTATGGAGAGCTACTACTTAGTTTGGCTATACAGCATTAATCTTGCTACAGGAATCATCTGCAGACAGTCTCAATGGGTATACGTAAAGTGCATTTTTTGGGGGGGAAGGGTCGCATTATTTTTTTACCTTGAGTGGGGGTGAGGGGGGGATCAAGATTTTTTTCAGGGTCTCGAAGGGGGGGGGGGGTCATGAAAATTTGGTGGTCACATTTTCATTTCCTCAGGCTCACCCCGGCCATAAATAATAACCTAACCTAACCTTTTTTTTTACGACATACTTGGCGTTTATTGTTTGTAATTGATCTCTGGGGAAACGGGAGAAGCAGCAGGCAGTTAATACATACGACTTTTACTCAATGACCGGTCTCGGGTCCCATTCCTGTACCCCCTTACGCAATCGGGGAGAGAAGTGCCTGGAAATATATTCGTGCCCATGTCGATTGCAGCATGTGAAAAAGTCATAGAAGTTCCTAGCAAAATAGTCCCCCTCCTTAGATAGCATTATTATAGTTAAAAAGTACGTTATTGGAACATTTATTATTTCATCTTCTTCTCTTGATGTTAGATATCGATTGTTTTGAGAGTTATATTCATTATGAGTTAGAGTTTAAAATATTTGAATTTTTCCATCTATAAAATCACCGATTAATTTAAATGTACCGCTTTTCGACTTTAGGGAGTAACGGAGAAGGAGGGAAGGGGATATCACTGGGCGTTTCATAGGTTTTACCCCTTTTCCCTCCTTTTTTCCAACCTTCCCCTCTGCGAACCGTAGTTTCGGCAGTATTTTATTAAGACACACGCTAGTGTGTCGCCCGCCAAGATTCTTACACCAAGCTCCTTCGCTAAGTTAATCCCATCGACAAAGACTTTTCAAACGTTAAATGAAATACTTGAAAATTGAGCAGCACGTAAGCACTTTAAAAATTTTCATTTAAACTTCGAACTACTACTCGGTGGGATTAACTTGACGAAGAGCTTGGTGTTTGATATCACGACTTAAACGGCGGAAATGTTTGGCGGAAATCCTTAGCAGTTTTGTTTTAAGGAGAATTTATTTACCACAACACCATTGGGCTGATAAAGCAACTCAAGGCAGAAACGTTTACTTCAGTTTTGTTCGCCTCATTTAGTTCGTCTTGCGAGGAGATTGCACGGGCAAGTAATAGTTAAAGGCTACATGCTTAAATCATTTATTGGTAGTTAAGACACGCTATGTTGTTTACGGCCGTCACTTCTACCGATATATTGATACTGTCAACATGTAAAAAAAAACATGTAAATAAAGAAGTCTGGTTTTATTAAACCTCCGTATCTGTTAATTCTGCTTGACATGTACGTCCACCATCACGATCCGTCCTCTGAATCCATCATCTTTATTGAAACTTTACCCCTTTAAATCCTTATGTTCAAATTTTAGCTGATTTTCACAAAACTTCCATAAGTTCACAATGTATAAGTTAGCAGCGTGAAACCTTAGGAGTTGACTTACCGTTCTGAATAGTTTATAAAGGTCAACTTAATTAATAAAGGGCCGTTGCTTTGAGATCCTTAGGTTTGTTTAGAATGGCAATTATTAATTACATACGCTACGATACCACTTCAGATTGTCATTTGTTTGCAGCTTAATTAATTTGCTTTTGTTTTAAGGATTCTCTTTTGCCTCAATGAATATGAATAAATAAAATGTATTGTTTAAAGTTCCACCGACTGTCTTTACGGCGCCGAGAGGTTCCTTCACTGTCTTACCACACGTGGTGCTCAAGCACGTTACACACTAGACGGGCTTTGTTTATCAAACTATCCTCTTGTTTTAAGAAGAGTACTCAAAGAGAAACTCAGCTTGCTTAGCCTAAAGTTACGAACGTATTTGCACAACAGCGAAAACCGTATAATAAACACAGCTATGATTCTTGAACAATTTCAAAGCGGTTGTTACTGTGAAAGTTCGTATTCAAATTTAAGATGATGGAATGAACTATTCTATACTAACTAAACTATTCTAAACTATTCTATACTCTTACAGGTGCTTATATAGAATGCTAAAGAGAATTCTATACGACGCTTTATATGCCTGAAATATTTTTAACTCTTACCAAATCTAGAAATTTGTGTTTATTAAAAGTTCACAAAATTATTTTTTAATAAAAAAAATGGACCACTTCTTTACAATCACATAGGTTTCAATAATTATTTAAAGGTTTATTGCAGTTTCTTTGATTATGGGCGTCAGATTCGATAGGCGTCCTGGTCCCAGTGTACATCTCTGGCTTCCTACAGACCCCGGTTCGATCCTGGCGATGGGAAGTGTATATGTACGGGTTTTTCTCCGGTTGTTTCCCGCCCGTTGCACGAGGGTTTCCTCCGGGTACTCCGGTTTCCTCCCTCATGCGGCAAAAAACAACTGTAATAATGGTGGTACTTCTTCCACTTAACATCTGCCGCCGGGGAATTTGGGTGGGTGGATGCCTCGAGCATTGTCTCTATATATTATTATTATTATTATTATTATGCTATCCTTTCTAAAAAAATCTATGGTTTCTTTCGAAACTCTTTAGAAACTATGTAGAGCGATTCTATAGCAAGTATGTTTGTCTTGGATTGCAGCGCAATTAATTAAACTTTAGAAACGAATTTAAACACTCAATTGGCCTGAATTGTATTAAAACCTATGACTATTATTTAGAACACTGTATTTCATTCGAAGTTTTAAAAGTGACCACAACGTAGTTTTTAAACCCATACTACATTAAGTGACACGCGCCTAGCAGTAGCAACCGTACACTATATCTGTAGTGAGTTTAAATTTCAATGAGTTAACAATGGTAGTAGAAGGATCGTATAAATCCTCCAAAAACACAATAACTTTTTTAAACCTAAGCCACAAATTTTCTGTAGAATCCTTTAAAAATTCTATAGGAGGCCTCTTTAGAAATTCTATAGAATTTCTTTAGAAAAATGGGGTCAATTTCTGATAAAATTCTACAGAAAATGCTAAAGCGTTTTTAAAGAATTATTTCTTAAGAATTTCTATAGAACTCTTTTTTCAGCGAATAGCGATACACCAATGGGTGAACAACCTTGGGTGATTAGAGTGGTTAAAAGGGTGTTTCATGCAAACCCCCCTCACCCCAGATAACAGACCACTTGGTCAGTCGATAAGGTACGAACTTGTTGACTTTTTGGGTGGGTTCATTAGTAGGGTTGAATCTTCGGATATTAACAAAGAAAACTGTTTTGTTGTTGGCCGTAGCTTCGACAGGTAGGATGTCAGATTTGCAGGCAGTAAGCTTTAACCAGAGTAATAAAGCGGGTCAGGAATGGTTTTATAGGCAAGAACAGGATTAAGAAAAACGTCCAAGCCAGGAAGACTTGGGGCACAGATTATCAAGGTGCTGCCCTTTAATATAAAAGTTCTGTGCCTGGTGGCTTACTTGGATTGTAACTTGCAAACAACGGCACCAAAATAAGTCGAGGAAGATCAGCTTCTGTTGAGCTACTAAACCCTTTACACCAGCATCTAACGCAACTCTTAACCAAAGGATTAAGGATGGTTTGGAAATGGTGGGAATAGACGTGTTAGTTTTCGAGTCTCACACCAAAAGAGCAGCCTCAACTTCGGCATTGGCAACATCGGGTTGCTTACTGACCACATTTTAGCAATAGAAGATTGGTCGTCATCTGGAACCTTCTTTCGACACTATCATAGGGAGACCAATGAAACCTCAGACTTCTCCAGAGCAGTGCTCTCGAAAAATAAACAATCGTAAGTAAATGTAGTTTAGCGCAATATAAATTACGTTTTGACGAGGACACGTAACCCATAGTCAAGCTGAAGCATATAGCTATAGTTTAACCGTTGGACGTGCCCTTTTGCTGGTTTGAGGAATCATAAATTTCAAGTTACTAACCAATGTCAATACCTTCATTCGAAGGTCGAGAATAAGTAATAGTTATTGGTGAGAAACGAGCGATTGTCTATTTTTAACCCATGGCTGCCATGATTTTCCCGGTGAGACAATACAAATATGACTCGGAGCTTCGCTCCTCGACATATTAGCATATCTCGCCGGGCAAATCATTGCAGTCGTGGGTTAAATATTTATAACCGCTCGTTTCTCACCAATAAGTGTTTTATACCTCGGTTGGGACGTCAAGCTAACTCGTATTTAATTAAAACCGGATTTCTGTTTTTGTTTTGTGAAAATCGCTTTAAGAAAACGGTGATCAATCAGTACCTCGATATGGATGAAGGGCATCCCATTTTAGTTTGTGGAGGGGGAATTGTGTGATACACGGACGAGTCCTTTGGCTCAACTTTGTGGAGGGGGGTTGGGAGTTAGACAGGCGTCGTGTAGCAAGGTTTCACGCTGAAAACTCGCTCGTGTTTATCGAAGATGTTTGGAGCGAATAATTCGATGTGTGAGGCAGCAGGGATAAAATGATATTGCTGTACATTCGGGATAGGTAAGTAATTCATTTTGTGCGTTTGTAGTTTGAGAATTGTTTCAAAATTACGGTAATAAACTAACAGAGGTATGAATGAAGGTCATTTCATTTTATTTTGTGGAGGTGAAGGGCAGGAGGGGGGGGAATAAGACGGAGGGAATAAACTTAGTTATGTGCCAGACATGTGAGAGTTAGCAGGTATAAGATTTCATTCGGCACAGCCAGCAAGTTAAGTAATTCCTTTTGTACATTTTTATTGCGTTACGTTTTTGGACACTGTATTTGGTTGTTGGATGTGTTCGTTCCCGGTTGCGTGATCCGGAAGTGTCAAAAGTGTGAGTTATCGGCAAAAGCGTGTGGTAACTTGATAACCCATACTTTTTGCGATGACGCACACTTTCCGTCACGGTTAACGGGATTTAACTTACGGAAATTTAGCATGGCATTGAGTTAGCGTGACGTCACAGCCGTGGTGTAAAAATGAAACGGATACAATATGAATAAAGAGGAGTGCAACCAGTTTCTGTCCTACGAGTTTGTGTTTGGGAGGGGGAAAACGAACTTGGAAATTAAAATAAGGACAAAAAATTCATCTAGCGTAAAACCATTGGGATGGTTTTAAGTCTCTCGGAGCCCCTAAAACAATTAATTTTTAGCATTTTAATCCCTTTTATAAAGTTTAAAAAAAGACAGTTTTCAGAATTTGCGTTGAATTGTTGCCTAAAAACCGTAACTATGAAAATAAAAAGCAATAGTGGCTATATTAAAGCGAGAAAGTAATTTAATATTTCTCTGTATTTCATACTATCAGAAACGATTTGGGGTACATAAACATATGATAGCGATAGAATTCTGGTCCTCTCGAAAGAGATCGGAGCCTTGTTTCCTCGCTCCCTCGGACGCTTTTCTAACTCTACGTCTGAGGTAGCACGATGCTTGGCAAGCCCTTGTGGGACGAACAAGACGGTAATAAATTGCCAGCTATTAAAGGCAATGGCCAGGCACGACACTCGGCTTGTCACTGCAGTCCCACAGAATAGGTGATGTAGGCCCGTTTACGTGTTAACCACACCAACTTTGCACATTAACTCCTTTTGAGGGCGGCGGGATATCCTTTCCTGATTTCATTGGTGTCGCCAGATACGTACGGTTCATCATGAGCTTCTAGAGTGTCACCATCTTGATGGTGCTTGTCCCTGATTCCACCTTCCGCGAGAATTAGCACATTAATTGGGCGAGGAGTATGTCGTCATGTCCAAGGTTTTTTTTTTTTTTTTTTAGTTTTTGCAGGAGGTACAGATATGTGATAAGATCTATATGTAGGATTTGTTTAACACATCTGTTGCGTGTGTCGCAGTGGCAACGCGGACCACTGCAAGTGTCTGAGGAAAGATAATGGCCTAGCTGTCGACGTGCCATAAGCATCAACCACCTCCCCCACCCACCCCCAAGCTTGTCTTGGTGTTCTTACGTATAAGTAAGAATTCTAAGGCTGTGGTTCTTACTAGTATCAAGACAACAGTTTCATTGTTGTAGTAGGGCGTCTTCACTAGATAAATCCACAGCCGCAAGATCGATGCATTATTGAGCACCTAAGTTAAGCAGCATTTAGCCCGATTGATACTTGGGTGGGTGACCACATGGAAATCCGGGTGCTGTAGAGACCCTTCGTCGCGCAGATGAACGGTAGCGCTTAACGCTCACTACAAAACAAAACCCTTTGAAATTATGTTTTCTTTAGCTGACAGTAACACGGAGACAACGAACTTATCATCCAGAAAAAGCATTTAGTGAAACGTGGAGTTTAATTTTACCTATGCCATCGAAAAAGACGTAGAAAAATAAGAAGAAGCACTGCAAACATTTACTTAACCTAATGTTTTCTCAACTATTAACTTGAGTTTGCATTGATGACTACAATTGCTGCATTGACCTTGTGAATAAGTCTTGATATTGGAAATGCAGACTGTCATTGTAGAAAAGTAAACATTGGTTGAAGGTAAAGTAAATAAATTCTCAGTAGGTAAAATTTCTCCCTCACTTCCCCCCCCCCCCCATTCAAACAGCATGATCACATTATTATTCTTTCGCCATTGTTGACAAAGAAATTTTATTCAATTTTTTTTTTCATCCATATTTCCCATATGTCACAAAGTAACTGTTTGCCTGTTTTACAATATTTTGGCTACGAGTTAAATGAAATCAGAAAAAGAATACTCAATAAAGTAAATCATAACAAAAGAAAAGATATGATATTCAGATAGCACCGAAAAAAAAAGGCATGATGGCGGATTGTTTCTAAACTAGGGCAATGTATTCAATATGACGAAGGTATTGAATTTCATTCGTGTTCAGTCTCGTTTACTTCAACGAGGGGTTATTGATTTGGTGAGGAAGGGTCTGGGTAGATAGCTCGTTCTCGGAAGTTGTGCCCTCCATGGGAACCAACATTTCCCAGGTGGAAAGATTTCCGAATGTCGATGGTGATCTTGTTTATCAATACGTCAACTGAGGGTGGTAGCGAGTATATTTTTGAGATTATGTGTAAGTAAGTTTTTTTTTTTTGCTATGTGGGTTGTTTTCGTGAAACGAAAGTGTTTCTTTATGAGATTCACAGGTTTCGGCTGTGTCATGGTTTTGCGATCAGCACCTTTGGGTCCATACGACGCTGTTCGAATAACCATGGCTAAGTATAGTTGTATTTATTGATATATCAAGTTATTTTATATTTTGTGTTATATTTTGTACATTGTGTACAGTAGTTTGTAAATATTTACTTAGTCCTTTGTTGTTTGGCAACAGTTATGTAATGTCGATAAGGTACGATTTAACAAAATATTATAGCTGAGGGCTTCGTCGGGCAGATGACCAGAAGCGGTTAACGCTAGCTAAAACCATTTGAACCCTTTGAAGCATTGTATTTCGTACTCAATTTAGATTTTCTACGATCCTTGAGTGACGTGCTGACACGCTAAATTCTTCCATATTATCCAGGGTGACACGTCTGATTTCAACAATTTGATGAGCATTTGAAGAGTGTTTTAGCGTTTTACGAGTATCTGTACATTTGGTTGAAGTATTTCCATTTGATGTCTAAAGAAGAATCAGTGCCTTTAGAAAATTGCGGATTGAGATTTACTGAAAATAAACCATAATGTTCGCTTGTTTGAACTAAGTCTTAATCTCAGTCTAACCTTACAGTAAACACATTTTTAGATTTCTTCTGATTTCTGTGCAAACTGTAATTTCGTGTTTATTCGTTTCCCATTGCAACATATTTTGGAGTCACAGTGCATATCACGGTTATTCGTCCAAGCGCGAAATGCTGCAATGCAATGTGTTTTCCATTGTTTCTAAAATTCAGTTCCTATAATATTTATCGTAACCATTTTCCCTACATGATTTCTTCCCAGTGCTCTATGAACGAATCCAACGCCGATGTTTACGAGCATGTCTGGTCTGAATAGCTGTACCACCACGCTCGAGATTGCCGCACTAATAGGTGACACCCCAAGGGTTTTTTTTTTAAAATCATGATTGTAATCATTTTCTGGATTCTGCACATTAAAAGAGCTTTCACTGTGGGAAGTTATGGCACATGGCTTCGTGTTCACGTGCTTGGGGCCACTAGCCTTATATTTCGAGCTCCCTTACCGCCACTGCTTAAAATCGGCTTTGCAACCCAACGAAATCACGAACATATCACTAAAAATGTAATAAGTAGGAATTTCGTCTATGACTCTTTGATGTCATCCACCAAAATTCTCTCGTTACGAAATTTCATCAAACTCGGAACAAAACTGTGAACGATGTCGTGTACCAAACAGCAAAATACACACACATCGGGGTCGTTCAAGTATTTTGTCATCAAGAGGGGGGGGGGGGTCGTCTACTGGCGTCGATTGAATGAACTCCCGTTTCGCTCCCCCGAAAAAAAACACATTAACAGCAGCATTACCCTCAGGGGCCAATCCCGTTTCGCCAAATACCATTTCGCCAAAACGAATTTGACCAAATTTGACGTACACGAAATGTAATACCTTATTTCTATAATGGGGCTTTAAAAGGCAAACATTTAATAGAGACAAGCAGTGGTAGAATAAGGCTAACTGATTTATTAGCGTTTTGAAAACTGGCAATACAAACAGAAAAACGTGCACTTTAAATATTGCGTAACTACGTCAATGCCAAGGTTCCCTATTAAGAATAGTTAGTTATACACGTGATGGTTACCATTTTCCAAACGGGAATTCCCATTTTGCAGAATCCCATTTCGTGGAATCAAAATATTTTTCAAAAATTTAACACGGCAGAATGTAAAGAGGTATACCTAATTGGAAGTAATTTTTTATTAGTTGCGGTTTCTGATGTTATGTGCTTAACCGCAGCGACCGCGGCACATAATTTGAAACAAATTATTCTGCAAAAAGGTATTCTGCAAAACGGGTGTTTGTCTATAAATGTCTGGCCATTATCATTTTATAAATGTTCGTACTTAAATGTTTTAAATGTTTCCTGTGCGTAAAATTCCGTGAACGATATTTGGCGAAACGGTATTTGGCTAAACGGGATTTGCCCCTGAGGCAAAAGATGTTAATCTGCTTTCTTTTTGGCGAAACGGGATTTGGCGAAATGGGACGTAACCGACGATTGCTAATGACGTAAGCACTGCTACCCATGTAAACAACATTTTAAAGGGGGTTAAAAAAAAGGTCCTCAGAAAACACTGATGTACAGGGAAAACATCTCTTCTTAGAGGATGGGGGGGGGGGGGAGTTAGAAATGACATAATACTGGAGGAGGAGTTGAGAAATTGATGACGATTGATGACGAGGGGGAGGGGGTTGAAAACGGCTATTTTCTTGATGACGTAATACTTGAACGGCCCCATTGCACAAAATTCAGTTTCAGTTGAGTGTTCGACCTCGCTCGCTTCGATCGCTCGGCCAAAAAAAAAACCATTTTCATTTGCTCTATAGCCGAAGCACAAACTGGTCACTAAATTTTACGTAGTAATTATTAACTACGCTGCTGGCTTAATTAAACAACACTGAACCCGGTTTATTTAGATAATGCTTCATCCCTGATTTACGTTCAGCAAGTTTAATTAGCCGCACAAAGTAGATTTAAATATTCATTCAAAGTTCTCCGAAAACTAAACTATGCCAATAAGAGTAAACTTGAAATGCATAGAGCATTCCCAGAAAATTTGCGAGTTCCGAAGGCCAAAACAAACGGCTTCGAACGGAGGAAATGTATTTTCCTAATTAAGGCAAAGTTCCGACCGAGCGGGATAGCAAATTAATCAAAGGGAAAGCCCGAAAAGGTAACGTAACGCTTTGTTCATGTGGCGGCGGTCATCTCCGGACAGAAATCAAGATCGCCGTTACCCCAGTAACGGCAGTAATTTTTACGCTAAAGGGATACTGGAAAGTCAGACTTCCACCAGTTTTGTCAGGAGCTAACCAAAGAATGGGAGTGTCCAACTGTCCAGCAGTGGCGTAGGTACGTTAGGTTGGGCCGGTGGCAAATTAACCTTTGGGGTCCCCTCCCCCTCCCTCCTCAACATACTTAATACGGCCCATAAAAAACGCACGATCTAAAAGATTTCATACTTTTTTCTAATTTTTTTTGGGGTAATTTTGTTTTAGTGAAAATGGGACCAGTTTTTCGTACTCCAGTCAAGTGGTCCCTATTATCAATTTTTTTTTGAAAAAAACTTGGAAAAAAGTACGGAGTACATTTTTTTGCTATTGCGTTTTTTATGGGCCACTATATTTTTTTTATGATTGAGTGATGGGCGGACAGGGAGGCTCGAAATTCATTTTTTTTTAAATACAGTTTATATAAAATTAAATAACTAGTGTACTACAAAAGAGCCTTTTTTTAAATCTGAATAATTTTTCTTCTTTCGGGGGGCCGCGTGAGGCTCGGGGCTGGTATAGCATTCTGCCACCTTTGCCACCCTGTAGCTACGCCACTGTGTCCATGGTGTGACTACCGCTTAACATTCCA
>JAHWFP010092182.1:12846-29115 GCA_023313725.1 Lithobius niger | reverse complement strand
TGACTAGCCGGATTGATTTTGCAAGCTGGGGGTGCAAACCTGTTTTTATCGATATTATCGTACCATGTATCTTTAACAGTGGCTATGAAAAAGTTGGGCCAGTTGGGCCAGCGTGGAGGAGATGGGGAGAACAAAGTTGTTAAATTATCACGTTCAGTGCAGCAGCATTCTCACGATTGCGAAACACTTCTCTAAAGAATCAACTAAAACCGGTAGTTTTATAATCACTAAATGTAGATGACGTTACTGGAAAAAAATTGCCACTAGCATAGTAATTCCTACCACAGACCAAAAGAATTTGACTGAAAACTACCTTGATCCTGAAACGTGAGTCAATTATCACACGAACTTGATGCCTTCAGCAGTAAGTGAATGTAACTCACATTAAGGTCCCCTCTTGTGGTACATTCCAAATAACAAAGCGTCTGAAAGTAAAGTCATTACGTGACTAGAGACGGGCAGTTGATGTTCGGTAGTAATGCCTGAAAATAAAAACGACAAGCATTGTATAGCTAGCACTCTAGTGTCGTGCTAAGCTTACCCTGTGCCTTAGAACTCCACCAAAAGTAAGGACTAGCTTTGGGCCCTGACTAATGCTCTACAGGTGATGCAAAACATTTCCTGAACCTTTAATCAATTAGCAGATAAAAATTGTGTGCGAGCGATTTGGAACTACTTATTTCTGGCCTCCAAACCAGAAATGTATCGATTTAATCTTCTTCCAAGATCACTTCATAGGCATTTAAAACCCTCTTTCGTATTTGGCAGTCCTTATTTCGGTCACACGTGTTTAAACCTCGTTCCCAGCCATAACCCTCTCTTGTAAAATATTCAAATGCATTTCTTGTCACAGTACTAATATCATTTTTTTTAACGTTGGCTTCCCTACTCTGTTTGTAATCATCTGTTTCACAATGCCGAGTGCCTAGCTAGGCATTGTATGCCACAATCACCTTTCAAGATTGTCAGTGTGTACAAATCATTGTACAAAATAATGTAAAGTGTGATTCTCAAGTTACTTAGGCAGGAAGTATTTCTGTAAAATATGTCAAAAGTAAAATTCTTGATTCCAACGCCAAAGATTTTTTCTGACACAAAGTAAATTTGGTTGTTGTAAACATCGCCTGTTCATGTTGTTTCAATATAGATGAATCTGAAAAATGTGGGAATAAACATATGGTCTTCATGAATAGCAAACAAATATTGAATTACTTTAGTGAATGGTTATTTATGACACATGCCAATGACCCTAACATAATATTGGTGACCCATAGAGAAAGTGTTTATGATAATCCCTACATAAGGACTGGGCCGTGGAAAGAGGCATTAAACCCACAGATGTCATATTTTGAAGAGGCAAAATCGTCATGGCTAAAATGAAATGCTTCAAGTTAGTAGTTTCATTCACATTTTACCACTCTCAGAAGCCAAACTTTCGGGAAGCATAGGCCTAAACGAATCTATACTTTGTACAGGTAATTTTCCACATCTATTCAACTACCCTGGAATTACCAATATGAAGAATAAATTCGTGCTTTCAGCACCTGCACGGTTTTTTGGCGAAGCGAGACCTAAACTAATCAAGTGTCACGCTAAACAAAGACCAGAAAATTTGGTTTCGTTTTTAAACATGCACTGATTAAATATTGTTGTAATGATGTCAGCATTTTAATAAAGGCATTCATTGTGAAATTCAGGCAGCTTATTCAGGAAATTTGTTCTTTTTTAGAACCGTTACATGAATGAGTCGGTTTGACCACGTTGAAGGATATTTACCCGACTGCAAATACTTTAGAGAGAGTTTAGTGTGGTTTGAGTACGAGGCCTCTAAACATTCCATTTTCATCCAGGAGGTCGGGAATTTAGAAAAAAAAATATTGTTGGAAGGAAAATTTGGCATTGATGGTTACTGTCAAGCGACGGACATAATATTTTGTTTCCTCAGTGCCAGGACCAAGGCCCTTATTGTGTAACCAACACAATATTGTATTGTGTGGCTGCACCCTCACGCTCCAATTTGGGACTTCAGGTGTTCCCATGGTTCTACTGGAGGCTTACTTGGCTCCCCTCTGGAAATATGATAAACCCACCATGCACACCAGTCTAGATCCGCCACTGGTGTAACCAATTCATCAAAAAAGGGTGCCTTACAACCAACTGAGTGCCCAAGATGTGTACGATAAAATAATAAGCATACATGCTTTGGAAGAAATACCCGGTGTCAAATGCATCGAAATGAGGGCTTGCAAATTCCGAAAACAAATAGCAGTTGAAAAAAAATTAAAGGCGTTTGAAAAAGCCTTTCGAAAGATCCCTCCAGTGTCGATGCCCAGAGCAGGATACCACGGGAGCGTTTATCCATTTTTAAGCATATGCATACTGCTCAACCGGAGAAAAAATTCTGGGCGGGGATTTTACTTCTCTCAAGAATTTATAGGGTTTGGGAGGAGAATTTATAACAGCTGTTAGAGCGATTCCCAATCTGTATGCAACCATTATTACAAAATTCGACGGTAGTACAGATATCACGACATTTTTTTGGCTAATTCAAGCTGTAGTATCGGCCACACAATGTTTGCTTTATTGTTACCCTATAAGTATGAAATAATATGTATTTTGCCTTGTGCTGAACCTGTTTAGACAAATTCCAGTGCTAGGAGGGCAAAGCTGTCAGCATGACGACTGGCAGTACAGTTTTGAAGGAGTATTCGTGTCAGCTGAGTTCCAACAAGCATTAAAAGATGGTTACAGAACAATACAGCTTCTGTGCATGTATAATTTCCCTCAAACCATGATTTTATGGTCCCAAAACGAGGATGGGAGTTTTCTTTACAATGTACATGAAGATGTTTTATCACCAAAAACTAGAATGTAGTGTTACCCCGATGACTGCATGACGGAGGAACAGAAAGCAGCTTACCTGAAGAAAGTGAATGACACTCCACAAATTCATTTTAATCTCGAGAAAATACGTAACAGTCCTGGTGGCTGCAGTATTGCAAAAGCATTGTTAAATTTTCTGAATGTTGAGTTCGGTCAGTAAGCAAACTTACTTTCCGCCAAACATATTGACACTGCTGCCAATTATTTTGGTTTTGTTTTCGATGACAGGAATGTGATATCTGAAATAGAATTTGAAAATGTCGAAGTTGGCATTGTGCGCTACAGAAACAATAAAAATCTATCTGAGAGTAACCAAATTGTATCATCGGTGATATCCAGTTTTATTACTTAGGTACCAATTCCCGTTATTACGACGTAACAATGACATGCATTTAGGCAGCTTAATGAATGGATGACAAAAATACTCTCATCACGCATTTCTGGAATTATTCTGGTTCAATTAGCACTTTAGGTGAAAATACTCCCATAAAAATGAAACTTTGCAGATATGTCCAGAAATATTACCCGAGTAACATTTCCTGGGCACGTTTCCTGGGTCTGGTGTTCGATTCCAGGTTATCTTGGCTTCCACACTTGCGCCAACTTAAAGACAAGTCTTTACGGGCACTTAACATCTTGCGGGTTCTGTCGGGCACTTCATGGGGTGCCGATCGCACTGCCATGTTGCGCCTCTACAGAGCCCTTGTCCGCAGCAAACTTGAATATGCGTGCATGGTGTATGGTTCGGCTAGTGACTCGACTCTCCAGATGTTGGACACTGTGCATCACAGTGGCCTGCGTGTGGCGATTGGGGCATTTCGAACTTCTCCAGTGGTCAGCCTCTATGCTGAGGCCTCGGAGCCACCTTTGGCCATTCGTCGGCGAAAGCTGGCCACTCAGTATGCTGTGCGTTTACGTGCTGTGGAATCCAGTCCTGCTTGGTCCATGGTTTTGGGGCCAGACTTGCGAGTCGGTAGACACAGGGTGGGTAAGGGTGATTTCCGCGATAGGCTCCAGCAGTCCTGTCAGGAGATAGCCTTTGAAATGCCCAGCGTCTTGAGGCTTGGGGGGATGCCAGTAGCCCCTTGGCTTGTCCCAGGTGGCATTTTCATTTTCGCTCTGGCGTCCTCCCGAAGGGTTCCACTCTACCTGCAAGATACTTACAGGAGTTCCGGCGGCTGTGTTCTCAGTACGCCGGTTATCAGCGGCTGTTTACTGATGGGTCGAAGTCAGACGCTGGCGTGGCTTGTGCTTGTGTTTGTAAGGGAGTGACGGTTGCCCATCGCCTTCCATCAGGCTATTCTGTGTTTTCTGCAGAGCTTTTGGCTCTCGGTTTGGCGGTGGAATGGATCCTTGGCCTTCAGGGCACGCATTTCATTATCTTTAGCGATTCCATGAGTGCCCTGGAGTCCTTGGCGACTTACAATCCTCGGAACCCCTTGACACAACGTGTCCAAGCTTTGCTTTCCCGCTTGCCTGGCCAGCGGAAAACCGTGCTTTTCTGCTGGATCCCGGGCCATGTTGGGATAGGTGGAAATGAGCAAGCGAATTCTGCAGCAAAAGGGGCCCTTTCTGGCCCTCTCGGAAGGGATCTCAGCCTTGTTCCCTCGGACGCTTTTCCAACTCTGCGTCTGAGGTTACATGCTTTTTGGCAAGCCTCGTGGGATGGACAGGACGGCAATAAATTACGAGCTATTAAAGGCACTGTTGAGGAATGGCACTCGGCGTGTCGCCGCAGTCGCCGTGAGGAGGTGGTGTTGGCCCGTTTGCGCATTGGTCACACTCGACTTACTCACTGTTTCCTTTTGCGGGGGGTTGACCCTCCTGAATGTTATTGGTGTCGGCGGCCACTTACGGTCCGGCACTTCCTTGTTGATTGTTGCCATCTTGATGGTTTTCGTCGTCGTTTCCATCTTCCGCATGACATTTTGCGTCAATTGGGCGATAAGTCTGTCCTCCTGTCCGGTGTTTTTCAGTTTTTGCAGGAGGTACAGATGTATTTCAAGATTTAGATTAGGGGTTTGAATGATATCTCTGTAATGTGTGGTGCAGTGGCAACCCGGACCACTGCACTGTGACTGAGGTTGGCGCTAATGACCAAGCTGTCGACGCGCCATTAAGCCTCATCTCCCCCCCCCCGAGTAACATACATTTTTAATTCATATAGAGTAACATTTTTCAATCTTCTAAAATATAGCCTATTACTTCTACCGAAAATTTTATAGTGCCCTAAATTAAAGATAACAAATCTCAACAAGAAGGGTCCTTACAATGTTTTCGTTAGAAACCAACCGTTTTTTTTGCAATCTACTAATTTACTGAAAACCTGATGAATGTTGAGAAAATGGCCGCCGTCGGCAACCAAGTTAATTATTTAGTGGAATGGGGGGGGGGGTGATGAAAGAGTATCATATCTGGAAACCAATTGCCTTCTTTGGTTTCAGTTAGTAAATGGGTAGAGGAGTCTAAAAATTCTGAGTCATCATTTTTCAAGAAGAAATAATTATCTACCAGTCAGGATAACCTATACCGTACTGTTGCTACTAAACGCCATGGTTAAGGAAACATTCGTTTCAAACCTTTGGGGATCTAAATCATTTCTTGTTTGTTTTCTTTTCAGAAAACAATATTCTTTCTTTTAACATTTTTTTTCGAAACAAGTTCTTTTATTTCTTTTCCTTTTACTCGTTGCCTCGGCCATCATCCTATTTGTTAAAGGTTTTTATTTTTTCTTTGTGTTTTTTTTATCTCGTTGCTGCATGCTAGGCTAAACACAAAAAAAGGTTAAGTGACTTCCCCCGCTAAGACAACAACTATGAAGCGGTGACAGTATCTTTGACTTCTGACATTACCAACCTCGATATACCGGTGTTACATAGCTGGAAAGAGTTTTCATTCTTGCCTCATCATGCATAGTTTTAAAGGAAAAAATTGGTTAGCAACAACGAAATTCAATACTTGATTTCCTACTTAGAAGCGCAGACAGAATATTTGGGCCATTCGCGCGACACGCTTACAGTAGGTGCCCATGCTCACGAATGGTACAGGCTATGTTCTTGTTACGAGGATGACTAGGAGGATGTTGATTTAGAACGGTCAGTCAAACGCCTGACACTGCTTTTGGAAATTGCAAGAGATTACACATCAAAATTGTGCAATCTGAGATTAAACTGCCTGTGTAGTGAGAAATACGGACTGGCATGAATTACATATCATTGCCTTTGTATCCTACAAAGGAGAGTTTTGCTGTAGAAGCACCCGTCACCATGCTGTGTTTAGGTAAACGAACAACATGATAGATCACAACGACAGTATTGTTGGCGACAGGCCTGCATTCAACGTAATTTTTGAAACGGCTACAGTGCTCGTTATAAGCATTCCACCAATTAATATTATAAGCCTACCACCCTGTAATGCCCTCTCTTAAAACACCCAACATTTATTTATTATTACAAAATAGCTTTTCCGAAAGGAGGCCAATGCTGATTTCTGAATTTTAGATTTTCTTTTTTAATTTCGTTGCTGAAGGTTATGGCTTCACTAGGAACTTGGTGTTCATAGTAGGGAAAATGCTGTCATTGCGAGGAGATGATGCAATAAAAGTAGTCACACTGTTTATGAAGGGAGATGTCGGATGTATTTGTAGAACCCTGAGGGAAGAAAGTAAATGGATCCACCTTATGATTCCAGTGTCAAAAAGCTGCATTTCTTTTTTCGTGATCTTAGTTTGAGCGCCTTATTATTATTATTATTTAATAAACAACTTCAACTTTGCCTCTATCCAACTTTAGATTCACTTTCCTATCCCCAATGAACAGAGTGTGATAAGTGGTGTTAGCCGGTAGGGTGGCCCTAAACTTCAGTTTGACTTGTACATCCACGATTCTCGATTGAAGCCGCTCGGACTGTTTGGAGCAATCCAACACAACGAGAGGATAGGCTTTCTTGAACTGAAGCAAGTCGAAACTCAAGTTGTTGGTGTCGTAGCACAACTGCCTAAATTGCTGCGCCATTCTGTGCAAGCCTACGTACTCACCAGTAACATACTTAGCATTCAAATCGAGAAATGGATACCTTACAGAATTTAGAGTCACGTGAGCATCTTGAAGACTACAGTGGTCGAACACGCCTGGGTTTTTAACTAAAGAGTCTTGCCTGTTAATTCGAAAAGCTAGAACTATCCACCTTGGTTTATCGACCACGGAAGTAGAAGGTAAAGCTTCTCTACAGGTAAAGCTGGTGTTTTGAGGAGGCTCGCAGCTATTGTAATGCCAGTGCCTAGATCCCAAAGCCATGGTCCTCCATGGTCGATGAGATTGTACAGTTTAAGTTTCTGATCATCCGAGGCAAGGACGTGGGGAACCTGCCAGCTGATCCTATTTAGAATGACTTTACCATTGGCTATGGCTGCTGCTTTGAAGATGGCGTTAATGTCTCCTGCTCGCATGAGTGTGAGCACATGTTTAGTTTCGTAGTTTAGCTTATCGTAAATTTTCGAAAAATTACATAACATGTTTCAACGGGATGGCGAAGGTAACGCTTCCCTTGGGAGTTTTTTCAACGATGATAGACGCGTGCCGCTGTTTGAATCCCAAGTTGTCGGTTAGTTCAGCCTTGACTTAAGCCGCACTGACCAGCGCCCAGCACTGGCCGAACAAAGCCGGTTGCTCCTCCGAGCCGTAAGTGAGCAGTCCCTTCATCAGAGTACCGAACCTCGGGTAAATTAACTCGTCGACTTGTTTATCACCAAGATGGTATTTTTATTAGAAAACATGAACATGGGAGCGTTATTAATAAGACTAGCTACGCCGGCATCTGCGTAAGCCGAGTCATCGTCCTTCAGCAACCGCCCTTTAATCAGGAGGCAACTGTTGGCAACGCCCAGAAATAAAGTTTGGTTTTCTACGTGTCTGCGGATTTCCGAATATACGTTGTTGAGATTATTGCCAACCATTGGATTGTATTCGTGGTAAGTGTAAGACTCGACCGATGAATCGTACACCAATGGTTCGTTGATTTTTAAGCAATCTTCTACTACGCTCATTTTCTGGGCGTTATTATAAATTTGATGAAAGCTCTGTTTCTAGGCATCAAACCGTTTGTTAAGAAAGAATTCTTTCCCTTTTGTTCCAAGCACGATCATTTTTATCCTTTTTTTTAAAATATAATTCGCAGATCTCAAATGAAGATGCACCACCGCTTAAATCCAACGGCTGGTCGGTCTGAGACATGAGCCAAACTCTTATATTTCTGATTAATTTGGTAGTAACCGGGAGGTAAATCAAATTACGAGGGGACTCTATGATAAACCGGGAGGGTTATTGGGATCAAGGGAGTATAAAGTGGGCCGAGTATCGTTGTTTAGGTATGAATTGCCTATGATGTCATCGTGCACGAAAATTGTATTGACGGTCATAATGTCGACAGTATTTTGACTTTCTCGACTTCTAAAATAGTTGCCAGGGTCAAACCCCAAAACTGGAGCCAAACTCTTATTGCCTGAAAAGGACAAGCCGTACTACGAATCGGTAATTATCAACTCGGTTCTCAAAGTGTTTAGATTTGGAAGAATCGTAATGGCATCCTTTCTGTGGACATTTACATCCATCACAGACTTGAGAAATTTATTCAAATCTTCGATTTCGTAATCCCCCGGGGTGACTAATACTTTGTGCCAGGGGGCGCCAGTATCGGTCGTGTGTTGAATTTCGTTATTTTTTGAGGTGATGTTATGAATGCAGTATAAAAATTAAGCAGAGCCAATTCGTAATTTTTTTCAGAGTCCAAACGAATGGGAGTGTTTAGAATAATTCGCAAATCAGAGTATTTGCCAGAGAGAATAATTGAACATGAATCCATGATGTTTTTTTAAGGAAGTGGCTGTTTACAGGTACAGTACCTGCAAACAACTGGCTATTTATAGGTACTATACCTGTAAGTAATCGACTATTTACAGGTACTGTATCGGTGAGCTATCGGATTTTCACAGGTACAGTATCTGCAAGCAACTCGCTATTTACAGGTACTGTGTTTACAAGCAACTGGCTACCATAAAACTACTGAACTTGTGTTCTTCCTCTTTATTTACTAATGCTAGGCACATAAAGAATAATTATTTCGATTATTTCGAATATTCGAAGGTCGTCTAAGAAAATCGTGAAAATTCCAGTAATATCTAAAGTATACAGCCTTACTCGAGGAAGCATCAAATTACATAGCCATACGACAAACCTTTCAAAAGGATCGACTTGTCAGAGCTGACATTGTGCGCGTGGCATGTGATTTTTTAACGTGAAATATACAGTCAAGTTCGTACGAAAGCAGACAGTAGCTGGTTTCAGTTAAGTTTGTTTTAAGCGATCAAAAATAATCGCTACTAGTTGTACGAGCGAAATACTATGCTGAGCAGAATGAATTGAAAACATCCTCCTGTTCCCCCGCAACCCTCCCATGCCCCCATTGTGTGGTTTGCGCCGCTTTCCCGGGCGTCGGCGGTATTTAGGGGCTATTGATCTGCGCATGCGCCAGTAAAATACTACACTTTGAGCAGTATGGCGTTAAAAGGCCCCCCGACGCTCCCCTGTTCCCCCACACCCCTTGCCCTTCCCGCAGTCCCCCTGCCCTTGCTCCTCCCCCCCCTCCCGGAACTTCCTCATTGGGTGATTTGTCCACCCCCTCCCCTGGGATCCCGGAAAATTTGGTCTTCTTAAAAAAGTAAATAGCACTTCTCAGTTTAGCTGCGCTGCCTGTTTCAATGTCTTGATACCAACGCGATAAGCCCGCAACAACGATCGTGCAGGCAGTGATTGTTACTCAACCAACTTTGAAATTACTCAATTCGGCTCTAATCAAGAGGGTAACACGCCGTAGCGGGACTATACTACTACTATTCCAAGGTCTTTGGCCCTAATAGCCACCGTTATTGAAGCTTTTGATTTCCTAATTGTTAGGCTTCACCATTGCTAGTGGCGTCGTCATTTTATTCTCGTAACAGAAATAAGTATCGTAAGCATTGTTTTGCTTCTACATTGTTAGCATCTTATTCCCCTTCTTTAAGGCAAATAAGTATATAGATGACTCAACTAGTGTCGCACCCGGGGGTGTGGGAGCCGGGGGAATACCCCTATCTCCAGATCCTTAAAATTAGGACTAAAATTTGTTAAAAGTAGACAAAGCGTTTGTCGCAAGTAAAAAAAATTTTGAAACTTGGTTTTCATAACTTTACAAAGGTACTAAAATTGCTGGAAATGAATTATTTTTTGGGAAGCCCTCCTTCTAGACAGACCCTAGCTGAATTGTTGGACCTCATTTTCAATTTTTTATTTATTTTGCTCTCACCCCCTGCCAACAAATTTTGTAAAAACTAAGAAGCTCATATGCACACATTACATTTACATGATTTATCACTTCCATTCGTATCTCATAAACCAGATCCGACAACATGTTCATTCAAGAAACCCAAATGAATCCATTTAATTGCAGCTTCGTAAAAAAAGACAACACCGCACAGGCCAAAAGACGAAAAATCGTGCATACACATATTACTTTTAAATATTTTCTTTCTACTGTGTGAATTTTGTAACTGATCAGGTATAGATATGAACAAAAACAGCATTTTTTTTTTTTTTTTTTTTTATTACGAAAATCGCACGGTACTAACCCCGGCATCATCTGTTGTCTTTTATATCGTTAAATCCTGCAGCAAGCAAAGGATGCGCAAACCATGAACAAACAAAGTAAACATTAGCTAAGCCTAAATAAATTAATCTAAGAAAATATGATAAGTTTTCAAGCGCCAATGAACAATTTGTAACGGTTAACGATATAATTGATAACAGATAGCGCTACTGTACAGTCGTGTAATTTTTCCATTCGTATACATGTATAATAAATCCGCTTTTGCAACGCTTAATACGACTGCACAAAGTTCACGTTTTCAGATAAAAATTTAGCCCATATCGCTCATATCTGCCTCAGTTAACATCAGTTTCTGAGAATATTTAGAGATTTTATGGTCTTGGCCACGAGTGGTTATAATCGTTGAGTCTGTAACTCAAGCGCCTTCCCGCAAAATTCACATTTATAAGGCGTTTTGTCGAAGATTGTATAAGCACACTGTTTTGAAATTACACGTTAAACGTGTCTTTAAAGCACATCTAATGACCAAAAACCATGAACAAACAAATTTATCAAAACCATAAACGTTAGCTAAGCCTGCGTAAATTAATCCGAGAGAATCCAGTATGTTCTCAATCACCAGTGAACAATGCGAAAAGTTAATGACTAAAAATGGCAACAGATGGCGCCACTGTATTATACGATATTTGTTTTGCATTCATGAACACGCAACGTTTTATGCCCGAAACGATAGCTTAACGTCGACGTTTTCAGGTAAAAATCTGGCCCAGAAATCAGGTACCGCCTTCTTGGAAAATAGCCGCACTTTCGGTTTGCAAGAGCAATACCATCTTGGATGACGTCACTTCCGGTTCACACGGGTGCCACCATCTTGGATGATGTCACTTCTGGTTTACATGGGCGCTGCCATCTTGGATGACGTCACTTCCGGTTTACATGGTCGCCGCCATCTTAAATAATGGCTCATGGTAACCGCCGAAGTAGATGACGTCAGGGAGGAAGCAAAAGGACTCAAAAAGGTAGCAAAAAGCACTTTCCCACCCTCGTCCAGATTGACGAAAAGGGGCAGCCATATTGAATTACGTCACTTCCGGGTTCGCATGGGTGCCACCATCTTTGATGACGTCACTTCCTTTGTGCAGGAAACCTCCCACAAGGAAATCTCCCACGCAAGCAAACCTCCCACTCAAGTAAACATACCACTCAAGTAAATCGATCCTGAAACGAGGGTAGGCTTTCTTGAGGATTTGCTGCTCTGCATGATTTCATGCGACTTTCTGCACGGGGAGGTGGGTGAGGGGGGGGGGGGCGGGGTTTGTGTGTCCTCATACCGCAAATTACCACTACTGGTTTGACGACCGTATGCGAAATACCTCTCGATCCTGTCCTGTTTCTCGATCATGCAGTCATCGAAGAGAAATAAGGACTTCTTGCGGGTGGGTCTTGGAGCACACGTAGAGTCTCTCTTATTCTAACCAGCCCTTGTTGCAGAGGAGGTTGAGGACCAGATTCGTCCTGCCACACGCAGCCGGACCGCAGTCAATACACTGCAGTGAATCGGGGAATCAAAGCTTACTCCGAGGTGTTTTGATTTTCCCGACAGTTTTGCCGAGGTTATCGTAATTGATGAGTTTCATTATTTAGGTATTTATTCAGTTTAATAAAGGAATGAGTCACATTTTAAATATGTACTGCTTGAAGTGTAAATGAGACACCGACACCGTCGGGCCCAACCTCGTTACGACTTCGAATAACCACCTGTTGTTGAAAGGCAAATGCACGGTCTGCAGCACCAAGAAAGCCCAGTTCCAGAAGAGTTGGAAGTGGAGCAAGCACGGTTAGGGTCTGTTTAGCATGATCATCGATAAACTACCGGTAGAACTCCACATCCCCGTGTACAGGTACTGTGGGCCCGGTACAAAACTCAGCAAGAGACTGGCTAGGGGAGACGTCTGCATAAATGCTTTAGACGAGCTTGTAAACGCCACGACGTAGCTTACACCGCAAGCTCCGCTCTGGAAGATCAACAATGAGCCGACGAAGAGCTGGTTTCCACAACCCGGAGTATACTCCTGTTGAACGCCAGGGGATTGGGTGAGAAGGCGGCTGCTGCGCGTGTTGCCGGTGCAATGAAGGTTAATGTCAAGTTGGGGATGGGACAACAATAAATAAATAAGTATAGGAGCGATATGGATACGTTAGTCAAAGAACTGCACAAACCAGCTGGACATCGATAACCGAGACATAGAATGAAGGTCCCTGGCGTCGATGACTTGTGGCAAATCTCATGGAGATGATTCCCCACTCCGATGGTAACAAGGGATACAACTACTTGCTTACGCAGATCAGATAGATGTGTATAGTAAGTTCGTCCGCGCAGAACCAGCCAAATCCAAGCCTATGGTAGCCGTTGTGACCGCCTTCGAGAAGATGCTGGTCTTCACCAGGCCCAGACAACTGCAGTCGAACGAGGGTAAGGAATTCTGCAATTCCCGGTTCACTGCCTTGAAGAAACGACACGATATAAATCACTACCGCTCTTTTTTCCGAGACCAAGGCTAGCGTGGTTGAACGCTTCGACTAGACCTTTGAAGACGGCTATGTGACACGAGTTCACATGCAGGGACAGCTATGAGTGGCTCGACCTGATTACACCTATTCTATGTAAGTACAACAGATCCGTGCACCGGACGATCGGGGCTAGACCGAAAGATGTGGTTGCGGGTATTACCGTTCCATCGAGCATTCAAGCGGCGAATCGCTTTCATAGCATCCTTTCCAGTGCTATGAAAAGGACTTTGTGCACGATGATAGTTATGCCCCTTCCTCCGCAGTCCCCTTCCTCTCACCATGTCCAGTGATAAACCGGCCATCGCCCAGCACTTATTCGTCTGCCTAGGCAGCTTAGTTTCATCCAAATTCCAACTCTGTTTGACGGTAAAGTTTTCCAGTGCCAGAAAAACCTTCAATGCTGGGTTCTGGAGCCTTTATGCTAATGCTCCCTCCACTCACGACATCCCTCGGTTGGTCGAAGAAGCCTATGAGAAGATCCATCATGCCATTTACGCTTTCATGGAGAAGGGTAGTAGCTGGATCGTCGATGCTGTCACGGAACTCCGGATCAAGATGGGGAAGTACGACTCGTTTTGCGTATCTTTTTAGATTCTCTTATCAACACAGCTAAGGAACAAGTGCAAGTTCGTTACCAACATGGATAACAGGATGGACAACAGCTGCTTCCTGTACTCCGTGTTGGCGGTGATTCATCGTAACTTCATAGTAGAACCTTCGCACTACAATCAGTGGATGGATATGGTTGACCACTCAATGCTTTGGTACCCAGTGAAGCTCAGTCAGATCGATGAGTTCGAAGCCAAAAACAGCTGCCTCACCATAAACGTAATAGCGTTCACCACGGAATTTGGTTTACATCCCGTTCGAGTTTGCAAGTCTGTGATCGGTCGTCAGGTGATCAACTTGCTGTTTCTGGCAGAGGACTACGAAGATGGCAGCCCCAATTTCCACTATGCAGCTATAATGGACTCTGACAGCTTCTTCAAGCATGCTGGTGTCAGAAGCAACAAGAAATTGTACTGCCGGAACTCCTTCTCGAGTTTCACCAGGGAAATCACCCTCTGCAAACATCGCGCCGAATGCTTCGCTTTGAACCCGAGCCAGCAGTTGTAATTTCCCATTCGTAGTGACAACACCCTATAATAATTTTAAGCACCCTAATCGCCAAAACAAACATCCCTGGGTCATCTAAGCAGATTTCGAATGCCTTCTCCAACCCGTGTCGGGTCCTCTTCCTGGTCCATCCACCAGCTTTGCCACTTCCGGAGTTCCGCCACTTCAATTCACCAACATGTTCCATGTAGCTATGGGTATGGCGTTGTCGGGTCTTGTGGAGAGGTCGTGAACGAGAAGTACCACTTTGGACTCGATGCGGTGGAAGATCTTACCAAATCTGTGGAAGAAGAGGCGTTGAAATATTCCGCTATCATCACCAATCCTTATCCACTAACTCTCACAGCTTGATTCGAACTTGCTCAGTCCTGTCACTACTGCGGTGGTGGATTCTACCCAGGACTCTATACGTCGGAAAAGAAAGCCAAGAAAGAAGTCGAAGGCCACGACCACGACCATTTTCATCTCGGCAAGTACCAAGGCACAAGATCGGCGAGACAAACCAGCGTCGTCCCAGTAGTCTTCCATGAGAATTGTACCGTTTACCGTATCTGGAAGGCTACGACATGCACCTGCTGGTGGTGTCGGCGGCCGAAGTTTACAGGGAACGTTGACGTCATTACCAGGAATGCTGAGCTATTTTAAAGCATGTCGGTGAACCTGAAAACAGCCTACCCTCTACCAAATGCCCCGAAGAAAAATGTTACCGTCACACTCAGGTTCATCGACAACCTGAAATGTTTGGTCCCATCCCTGACGACGCTCGTCGCAAACCAGAAGAATGTGGGTGGCTCTTTCTCTATTCTCCAAGACGGTTTAGAACGGTCTTCTCTATGTGAACTGTGTTAGATGCTGAGCTTAGCACTTCAACCATTATCACGAACACTTCTACTACAAGTTCTGACACGAACGTCTTACTGAACCTGCTGACCCAGAAGGGTCAGTATCCCTATGAATATGTACTTGAAGCGGAAGTCTGTAAGGTAACAGACCTACCACCTAGGGAGGCTTTCTATTCGAAGGTTAAAGAAGAAAGTGTCGGCGAGGAGGAATACCAGCATGCCCAGAACATGTTGACCATCAAGCTCTTCGCCTCCCACCATGCTGTATACCGATTCACAGACGTCTACCTCCTTGCCGGCAACTTTGAGAACTTGAGGTCTCTCTCTTTTCAGACTTTCCGTCTCGACCCGTGCTACTACCTATCCATACCCGGTTTCAGTTGGGGCACTGCATTGCGGCAAACAAAAGCTAAACTCGAACTCTTCACCCAACGTAAACAAACACAACTTCATCACTTCCGTAATTCGAGGTGGCCTTTTGTACATCGCCAGACGCTATGCCGCTGCAAACAACAAATACTGGCCAGACACCTTTGACCCCTAGTGCCACATCTCCTTCCTGATATATCTGGATGCCAACAACTTCTACGAGATATGCCTACATGAGCGAAAAGAAGAAGATGGCGAGGAAAGAGCAGGATGTAACAAAGACATGGAAGAAACGTGCTGAACTGAGCATGAGCAGAAGCGGCTGAGAAGAGAGCAGGATCGAAAGCAGTATCACGAATCGGAAGGAAGACAGAAGGAAACAAAAGTTGCTATAACGGCACAGAAGCGAAAAGCTATGATGGAAGAAGAAAAGGCTGCTACGAGGTTGAGAGATGTGGCTGCTAAGACAGGTTGAGAATGGCAGCTGCCGAGAGGGAGAGATATGCCTACATGAGCAAAGAGAAGAAGATGTCGAGGAAAGAGCAGGATGCAACAAAGAAACGGAAGAATCGTGCTGAACTGAGCGATTAGAAGAAGCGGCTGAGAAGAGAGCAGAAGCGAAAGCAGTATCATGAATCAAAAGGAAGACTGAAGGAAACAAAAGTTGCTAGAACGGCACTGAAGCGAAAAGCTATGATGGAAGAGGAAAAGGCTGGTACGAAGTTGAGAGATGCAGCTGCTAAGAGAGCCAAACGTGCGTTGGAAATGGTGGAGAAGTCCTAAATTCATCCCTTAGCTACACGGTGCGGTCGACGATACCAACCGGCACTTCGTGTGCCCTGTCAGGTAA
>JAHWFP010092182.1:0-12836 GCA_023313725.1 Lithobius niger | reverse complement strand
TGTTTATAAATCAACCTCTTGGCTATATGGCGGTCGTACGCGCACACTATGAACTGTAACAAAGGCAACTAACGGCTTTTTTATTGCAACCAATTTTACCAACCGTAGTGTAAAGAAGCCACATATAGTTCGTTGATGAAGATTGGGCCCTCCGACCAATTCCTTTTGTTGGTGGGTAGCCAAATGCTGAGTCGTTTCGCTCTAGGATTAAGAGTTCTCAAGTTACAGCCAGTCATTTACAAAATCAACTCGGAGGCAGCCACCCGGTAAATGGCGCGGATGACACGTCGGGTGCAGCCGGGAGAAGCCGTTTCTCTCTATGACCAACGGTTCCCAAGTTACGGTTGGTTGAGTCGAAACATGGGGATGGGCCAACTTCCCCATCATGACGATATCTATCTCTCCGGAGGCCCTTGCGTGGGGCACAACTGGGGAAAGCCAAATGCCGAGCGGCTTTGCTCTAGGACCAACAGTTCTCGAGTTACCGGGGCGTGCCATTTCCCAAAATTCAAGTACCCCAGTTTTGGGTGGGCCATCTGCTATGTAGGAGCCCCAGTGGGGTTGTGGAAAAGGCGGCCAAGTATCGATTGGTTTCGTTCTAGGACCACTATTTTGAGAGTTACAACCACTTTAAATAATTTCGGAAATCGAAACTGAAACTGAAACTGAAATCAAAACTAAACTTCAATGGAGCATACCCTAAAAGCCCGGTCCTAGGAGGTGCTAAATAGTATACCAGATCCTAGGGGGTGCTGAATAGGTGCTGAATCTTGTCTGATTCTCCATCCTGGGCGAAAATAGCACTATCACATTACTCAGGGGTATCAATCGTCTCAGCATCATCGATATCTTGTCCGATAACTCTCTTCGTCTTCTGTGGGGGAGATAATCTGATTTAGATTTGGCTCTCTAGTAAAAACAACAAAAACAAGAACAAGAACAAGAACAAGAAAGTGCTCCAAATCTTGTAAATGCTCCAGCTTCTTCTGCCACAATTTCAGACACTACTAGCTTTAAGACCTTTACTCTCCCTTACTATCAAGAAGATCATCTGAAACCTCCACCAAAGGCTTTGAGCAAAGAAGTTAGTGACCTCAGACGAATGAACTATGAATCAGAACAGCAACTGAATTCTTCTGTCTCCAGTGATCGTCCACTCCTCATTTACAAAGATGACAAATCTATCATGTCCTCTCCTAAGTCTGATATTTTGCCTCATGAGGTGAGGTCTCAGTCTTTTGACATTCAAGAAGAATAACAAAATCACGTAGACTTGCCTCTCAAATGTGTTCTGTCCAATGGCGAATCCCCGAAACTAAATTCCTGAACTTTCCACATTAATTTTTTCCGAAGACCCTGATTTAATTGCCATCACTGAACCTCACAATAAGAACTCTATCTTCGATAGAATCTTTCCCTTTCAAAACTACTTTGTTTTCAGATGTGAAAGAAATTCTGGTAGAAAGGGTGGTGTTGCCATTCTTGTCCATTATTCTTCTACAATGATATTTCGTGCAGCCATGGCTCCAAGTGGTAAGGTCTTAGCTGTGACCTCCAAATTGCTACTGGTCAACCAGTGAGATTTTGTTGTGTGTATAAGATTCGGGGCTGCCTGACTGATGAATCTGCAGTCTTTTATTAACTTTATTGATTCTAGTATGCCTCCAGCCAATTCTCCTGTACTTTGCCTTGGCGACTTTAACTTTCTACCATTGAGTGGGGTTCCTACAGTACACGCGACTCTGAACTGACATCTAACTTCCTTGAACTTATTTCTAAGCACTCTCTTTTTCCCTACTCGCTACCATGCTGGTCACAAACCTAGATGCCTCGACGTGGTTTTGACTAACTCTGAAAACAATATTTTTAACGTTGATTGATCCCTTGCTGCCTTTAGGCATGAGTGATCATATTACTGTTGCCTCAATCACGACCCTATTCCTAAATCTACAAGACCAAACTATTCTAAAGCTGCCTATATCCTCCTCAACAGAATATCATGTATCAACTGAAACTTTGAATTCACAGAATTTTTGTCCATTTTGGGTGACTTCCTTTCTTATGTCAGGGAATTCCTCATTCCTGTTGCACCCAGCAGGAAGGTTAAATCTCGTCCACCTTGGCTTACCCAAGAATCAAAGCTCTCATCAATAAAAAAACAGGCTTGGGATCAGTACCGTACTACTAACAACCAGTCCATTTCTGTTGATGCTAGAGACCATGTTCCCTCTTCAAAGCAGAATTACGAAAACAAATCTCTCTCTGAAAGCAAGAAAGACCCTAAGAAACTCTTGCTTACTTTAACAACAAGCAAGATTCTAATATTCGTTACAGTCTCTGTGACTGCAATGTTGCTTTGCTTAAGACTAATTTTGCAATTGCTTCGGAATTTAACTCCTTTCATTCTGTTTTCCATCCTTGGCAGCCTAATTCCATTTCTCCGTTTCCCCATATCAGTCCATTCCTTGCTGACTTAGCATCATGTCTGCTGACGTCATTTCTTATCCTACTGCCGTGAAAATCTCAACATCTCCTGGTTCTGACTTAAAACCATCCATTTCTTATCAAGAGCTGTGCTTCCTCTCTTTCTATCCCCTTTTTAATTATTTTTCTAAATGTACTTCTGAAGGTACTTTTCCAGATGCATGGAAAAGTACATTTGTCATTCCCATTCATAATGGAGGTCCATCCACATCTCCTTCCAACTGCAGTCCCATCAGTCTCCTTCCAATTTTTTCCAAGTTGTTCGAAAAATTTCTACACCATTACCTGACTAAATGGCTAAATTCGAAATGTCCTCTATATAATTTGCAATACGGATTTCACAAGGGTAGGTCTTGTCTCTCAAGCCTACTTGTAGCTACTACGCATTGGAATGCTTATTTAGATACGAAGCTACCCTGTGACGTGGTTTATTTCGATTTTTCCAAAGCTTTTCACTCTGTTCCCCACTTAATACTTATTTCAAAACTACATACCGCTGGTATCCCTGATTTTGTGCAAAGTATCCTCTTCTCTTATTTAAGTGACCATAAGCAGAGACTTCGATCGGGATCTTTGCTTTCTGACAGGGATTTTGTCTTTTTTGGTGTACCCCAGAGTTCTGTTTTCGGCCTACTTCCCTTTCTCTTCTATAGTTATGACTTACCTGACTCGGTGACTTGCCACTTACATGTTTGTTGACGACCCTAAAGTCTTCTGCCATATCAATTCCCGACGAAACTTCATCCTTTTGCAACGTTAACTTAATTCCTTACTGCAGTGGGCCGTCCAAAATGGCCTCTCTTTCAACAATGCTAAATGCAAAGTCCTACACCTTAGGTACAATAATTCTAAATACAAATACTCCCTCGGTTCTACGATTCTCCAATCTGTTACCAATGTACGTGACCTAGGAATCGTCATTGATTCTCACTTAAATTTCATTCCCAGGCTCTTGCTACTGCTTCCCGAGTTAGACATACTCGTAATTTTATTCTCAAGTATCTCTCTTCAGCTACTCCTTCAATGTTATAACGAATTATCTCAATCCATGCATGGAGACCATTTTATCAGAAATTTTGTCTTCTTGAACGCACTTTTGGTATTTCACCAAACGTTCTGCCCGCCTTTTTGCTCTTCCCTACCACAAAAGGGTGGCATGCCTTGATCTACTTCCCGCAGAACTCGAAATCCATAAAAACAAAATCAAAAACGTTTAAACTAGAGCTTTTTCGATTATCCATAATACCGTTTAGGCCAAAATAAGGCACGTCCCCCCCCAAAAAAAAAAGGTTCCAGAAAATGCACCTCCCACCCTTTTTTTTTGTTTGCTGTTCAGTGGGCACCTTTTGTGGTATGTCCAACATTTTACATGGAAACTAACCTCCTCCACAAGTAAACAAACATTTACCACCAAAACTACAGATTTCAAAGGATATTTTAAAGGAGCAACTTTAAATTTTCAAATGGGTGTCATACTGTAATGAATTTTAATATTGCAATCTTACCGATATTGCCCGTTTTCAGTATTTATTATGTTGAAAAATAACTTGGGACGTGCAAGTTGTCGACGCGCCATTAAGCCTCAATCCCCCCCCCACGTGCAACACGGGTTTGGTAAAAAAAATAATCGAGTACCGGTGCGGAGAACAGCCCTCGTTCATTGTTGTGGTCCTGCATTATTGTATTGTGATAGAGTGCTGAGCTAAGCCCCCGTTTATTTTTGCGTTACTGCATCCTTGTATTGTTACAAGAGGACTGAGATGTGGATATCGGTCGGTAATATTGTATCTCACACCTCGGAAAGTGCCTGATAACGTATACTAATACCTCGCTAGCTGTTCAGTAGTCAGCAGTAGCCTTTTAACAATGGTTTTAAGCCACAAGTTTTCCATAAAGTCCTCAATCGTAAATGTTGGTTTTTCTTTATAACAGAAGCCAATCCACCCAAGTTCTACAAACTACAAAGATTTGTACCACATTTGTGGTTTTTTTCACAGACCACCCGTTAACAGCAAAGTTCTGTCTTAAGGCAATAGACACTGTGTTAATGGTCGCCCTGATGAGCCGAACTTCAATAATGTCATATCACTTCTCGTTGAACTTGGTGGGCCATACATTAGTGTGCATTTTGGAAGAAAGAAGATTTGCACAGAGAAACGAGGCGGAATTTAGTGAGAGACCTCCAATCACTGCTAGGAGACTAGGTAACATGCAGGATAGTCCTAAAAAATGTTATAGCTTCTGAAGGAGGCTGGAAGACTCATGCAATCCTGGCAGTCAGTGAATGGCACGGACTTTGCCAGTGTCCCCTCAATTTTGCCATTGATCGGCCAGTATGAACATACCTTTTTTTATTGTGAATGGACAAAGAGACTCTAGTGTATGATCTAGTGTAGGCAATGACGAACTCGACTCCAAGGTAATAGAAAGAGGATCAACTTAAAAAGCACTTTCATTGATTAAAGACAGAAAATAATAGTAAGTGCAAATGAACACATGATTTAAAATAATGACGTTTCATCTCTGAGTTCGGAATCATTTTCAAGTAAGATAGAAAACACGAATTAACACAAAGTCATAGAAGAGCTAAAAAACATGTAATTTGACAGAATGTACTGATTGCACAAGTTTAGCTTGCATTTCGCCAGATTGTACCAGAAAAATTGCTGGTGTAGTTTTTCGCCTACAAGTTCTTTCGTATTTTAAAGGTGTGTTACCACTGCATGCTGTTGAATTGCATGGTTTTTAGCTTTACTATGACTTAGTCTTAATTCGCCTTTCTTATCTGGCTTGAAAAAAATTGACAACCGCAATACGAAACATCGTTTTTAATCCTTGTGTTCATTTGAACTTACTGTTTTTTCCTGGTTTTAAGAGGTAAGTGGAAAAAGTATACGACCAATTCACACACCATAAAGAATGGTTTATCTCCCCACAGCTTTATTTATCCTTTTTGTGCTACAAGTTTGGCCTCGAAATCAACAGTCGCCAAATGTTCACGAATTTTCTCTGCAGGTATATATGTATTTTGAGCACAGAATTTCATTATGGGCCCGTAATAGTCGTAAAGTTGACCACGTTCACCTTCTAAGAGATATTTTTTATTTCTTTTTCAACTGCCAGAGCTTGGATTTTCTCCATAGTTAGATCGGATTTTTCGGCCAACTGATGAATTTAGAGTAACAATCCCTTAAATTTAGTTTATTTTCGTTTTTTTACGAAGTCATTGTAGATGCTCAAATACACTTTCACGTTAGGATTTGAATTACACGTGGACCTGGGTTTAATTCATAATCAGCATAGCTTTCAGCTTTTTTGTTCGTTTGTACTGTCCTTCGAATCTGATTTCAAACAGTACCTCACTAGAAATAAGGCGTCCCAAACATTCTCGCCTTACTGCTTCGGTGATTTCAAATTTTTTTAATCAGTAAATTTGTAAAAGCAAACGAAAAAGTTAAATCATAAAAAAAATTATAGTCGATTTATTTTAAAAAGATGAATTGCCAGTATACAGGATGAAGACTTAGGGTAAAACCACTGACGGCTTTTCATAATTGCATATTGATTAAGACAGGCTTAAATTTTGATTCAAAGAGGCTGTGTGCTACTTCGAATAAACATGCAATATTTAAAAAAAAAAACTTAAATTCACTAAACTCTATTCAAAGCCCAAAAAAACATCTTAAACATGACTTTAACACATGTACGTCGCACAGAATGGTGTGTCGTAGCAGGTAATAAGAAAGTAAAGTGCTGCTGCAAATTGTTGCGACTTGTGAAGAAAGTGCTGCCACGTTTTCATGGAAAAATTTTGTCGTGATATTATTTGCTCTTCAGTAGATTTCGGAAATAATCAAGCCTTGAAGCAAGTTGGAACTGTTGCGGATGTCCACAATACAGTACGCCAGCAGGGCACTGACTGTGACAGAAAAGAAATACTCCACTTGGGAGAGAGTACTTTTGGCAGTGGTATGGGCGATTGAGAAGTTCCAACCTTAGCTTCAGACGAGGTACTTCACTGAATATTGGATTAACAGTGGTGATGACATCTAAGGACCCAATGGGGGATTTAGCAGGATGGGTTATAAGGCTCCAGCCTTGCAACTTTTCTGTCATATACCATCCCATGTAGGATGCCCTATCCAGGTCTCTCAATTTTGACTAGAGCAGCCAGGTCGTGTCAGAGTTGATTCGTGACGTGATGGTGCATAGTATAGAAGAGTTGAGGGATGCCAGTCAGCCGATGAGGAGCTATTTGCTCTTTTCACAGTCTTGCAGAGTGATTAGGCCTTACCTCCAGGTAAGTTGGGTAAACAACTCTGGTGAATGAAGCAAATTGTAGAAATGCGAGAAGGACTTTTGGGTTTCTGGTGAAGACAGAAGAGGAAGAAGATCAGTTCTGCACGATCTTTCCTAAGTCTCTGCATTGAGGGTTAATCACCGTTTATCATAATATACACTTGTAGGTGGGCATAGGGGAAGTCTCTAAAATGATAGAGAATATCCAGATGCATGGATGTTCATGGCATGGGATGTCTCGGGACATCGCAAACTACATACAGAAGTGTCACAAGTCCCAGCTTTGCAAGGCCGAGAATAAACTCCTTAAGGGTCTTTTGGGATCTTTGAACAATCTCCCCACACCTTGAGACAACCTGTGCGTTGATCTGGCTGGTCATTACCAACGTAGTATGTAAGGTAATGTGTATCTCTTGGTGGTTACTAACTATTTAACCAAAAGGCCAGAGTTGTTACCCGTTAAATCAGCCACAGCAAAGGTAAGCGTTAGGGTCTTGGTGAATGAGGTATTCTCCCATTTTAGATTACCGAAGATGGTGCTGTTGGACAATGGACATCAGTTAATTTTGAGCAAACTCGAGTGGGTTTGTTGCCTTTACAGAGTGAAGCAAGTCTTCACATCATTTTATCACTCGCAAGCTAACTTGGCTGAAAGGGACATCCGAAACATAAAGAGTATGATTGTTACATCCATAGAAGAGAGTCATGGTGAGTGGGTAAGAATCTTCCCTTGCTGTGTATGGTGTTACGCAGTGCCTGTTCGGAGATCATCGGTCACACGCCGTCCTACTTGATGTTTGGGGGAATTAAGTCTGCCCCCTGATCCGGTGTTGGACATGGACTCACCACCTCAGAAGGATGTAGAAGAACGATGGGCAGTTGCTATAGCGAAGTGAACTCGAGAAGGTGGAACAAGGTGGTGAGTCATATGCCAACTTCAAAAGAAGAATAAAGAGGCATATGATGCAGATCACCGTGAGGTCATTTTTGCTGCAGAAGACTTGGTCATCAAAAGAAGTCTCCTTCAGTCATCGTTCCTGAAGGAGTTCATGGCAAGTTAGCTCCCAGATGGCAAGGACCGTACAAAGTGGTTAAAGTTATCTCACCTCTCATTTTCAATTTGTGGTCCATTGGCAAGCAGAGAGAGTTGGATGGGACATAGGCCTACCATGTGTCCGAGGTGAAGAGTTATGTTTCTCCTGACGTGCCTTTGATTGACGCCAGATTTGAAACTTCCTAAGACATGGATTCAAGCATAGAGCAAGACAGCGAAGAGTCGAAGTCGATTCCAGATCAGGCTGGGAAAGAGGAATTGAGGTCAGGTACGACTGGATGGACAGTGGAAATCGCAGAGGATGATGAGGTTTGCACCAGAAGAAGGGAAGGTAAGGGAGGAAATCTAGTGAATTTGGGGTGTAAGGGGATAGTTGCTGGTTGCATACACTCCTCCTGTGGATTTCTGTATCTTCGAATCCTGCTCTACTAATAGGGATTTATGCTATGTGGAATTTTAATTCTTAATTAATTTACTTTTTCTTGGATACCTTTTCATTTCACTTTGATGATGTTGTTTGTGATTTATTATTGTTCTGCTTGTGTGTATTTAGTTCGTTAGTTAATTGAAGAGCTTATTTCCAAAAAGTCTTAAGTCCATTTTTGTCATAAATGGAGATAAGACCCATCTAAGGCCATTCTTGGGTTGCTGAATCCAAAAATAACATTTTTAAGTTCCAAAATGGCTTAGTTCCTATTGAAAAATGAAGCTGAAATGTGCGTTTATTTCCAAAGAGTCTTACATCCAAGCGACGTTCATTTCCAGAAAGTCTTAAATCCAATTGTACTAATAGGAGCGCTTCACTCATCACGTGATCCAACATAGTTGCCTTCTTTGCGTTTTGCTAAAGTAAACAGCTAGTTTCGAGAAAGAAAAGGCCAATTTGAAGAGATTATTGAAAGAAAAGCAGGCAAGACTGCCAGGTAAAGATCAAGAACAGCTGCAGAGTGGAAAAATTATAAGAACAAGGCTGTAAAATATGTTTGCAATGCGTCTCTGCCAATATTATTGGGCCGCCACAACAATGGTCAATGAGAAGCCGCTACCTTAACACTGTCAGATTGTCGTCACTTTCACCAGGTTTTTTTGAAGAGAATACTAAAATCGGCCAAGATTCTTTTATTTTAAATGGTATTATGGTTCAAAAAACAAAACAACAGAGGAAGTAAGGACTACACCTCCGTCTTTTCTCCATAATACACTATATACAGGGCAAAGACTTGCAAAGGCGTAAATATAGCCAGCCACATGCGATGCTAACGCTAAGAGCAAAATGGACTTTAAGTAACTGAAATGTAAGTCTTAGAAATGACCGTAGAAAATGTGGCATGCAAAGTAACATCTCCAGAGCAAGTTGCTATCATAAACTCTTGAAACCAGGTAGAAAGTGGTTGTCATTCACTACTTGTAAAATGCCTTTTTGAAATTCTATGAAAACAGCAGAGGTAGTCGACGTTCAAAATCATCCGACTGAAATGGAGTAAATGATGCACATCCTGCAATGTCCTTTTACACAAAAAACTTCTGTCTTGTCTGATATACTTGAGATAAGGATGCAAGTGAAAATAAGGAATAACTAAAAGGGCTGTAGACTATTGCCAGGCAGTGGCAACTAACAGATTTTCCCATTTTCATGGTTTTAGTTTCCGGATTTGCAGGCGGCATGTTTCTACAAATACTATTGTTTATGATTTTTATGCAATGCTAACTTCTGTATTTTTATAAAAGTTACAAGTTTATAAACAAGCGGTGTGCATGGTTAATATCCATTTCTTAACCAAACTTCTTAACTCCATTATTCCACTATTCCATTTATCCCAAAAAGACTTATGTCCGCCATTAAGTTCCAGAAAGTCTTAAATCCACACGTTTCTACCATTGTTTCGGGATTTTCATGGGCTTGAAATTTTTGAAATCACGTTGCATTGTTAACTTTGATAAAGGTTGACACAATAATAAGTTCTGCTGTTAAAACATAGTTTCTGAATTTATTTTGAAAAAACGCATTTAACTCAAAAAGGCATTTTTTGGACTTAAGACTTTTTGGAAATAAGCTCTTAAATTGTGCTTGGCATTTTAGCTTAGGACACTGTCATGTGGTTTACTGTCATGTCAAGTGGATGACCTGTTTAGATGACGTCACGTGTGTTGAAAGTGGAGATCGGCTGTAGATGTGAAAAGCACTTGTTACTTCTCCAACTTTCAGCGGCGTGGCAAGTCGCTTTGGTATTTTGTTTTGTTTGCTTAAATGGGCATTTCATCACATGAGCTTTCTGTCATGGCTACTCATTCATGCTGAGATCGGCAGTTGCTGTAATTTCTACATCATTTTTTTGTTGTTATGAGTGAGAGGTCTGGTTTGCAAAGCGAATACGAGGTTTTTCCATAGCTGGCAGTTTGTCAGTTTCGTTCCTGTTTGAATTGCTATGAATGCAAAGTATTCGTATGAGTAGTAGATCAATTGGTAGAAAAACAGGCCTTTTTGAACAGTCCCACAGTCCCCCCCCCTGCTGCCCCCTCCTGCCTTTCTGCAGATAGGGGGTTCCTAATATTTTTTGCAGTTTTTTTATAGTGTTTATTGAGCCATTTTCCGGCATGTAACTTTCTCGTTGGGTCCTATTTGAATATTTCGCAGGTTTTTTTTGGAAACTGAACTACAAGTGAAAGCTGCGTACACCCCGAGTGGTATTTACCTCTAAAATGGCTAATAGCCTCTGTTGGCCAAATTCTCAGGAAAGAAGGTAGCCAAAAACCCCGATAAAATAAAAAAAATTTGCACATCACTGAAAGAATACGGAATTTTTTCTGAATTAATGTTCCAAAATTATGCTATTCACTCGCGTTGCCTAACTAACTGACAAAAAAACAATCGTTCGAACGAATCAGTTTTTCCAACTTCTGGGGCTTGTCAACAAAATTGGCCTTCCGGCAGATGCGTGCCAGGAAAGCCTAATCGATGATTTATTTACTTTGCAATTAGCTTACGTAGTGTAGCTAACAAAGAGTAGCATAACAAAGTAAATGAAAGTCATGCCTGGAAAACCTAATAGAGCATCTATTATGTTGTAGTTACGTACGCCGAAAAATAGGCCTCGCACGATTGCAGAAGGTAGTTACTTTTGTTTATTTTTTACAAGACAAGAAGCCTTTATTAACTGAAATTAAAAGTGACATAAAAAAACAAATTCATGAGGTGTATGACATGTAAAACCAAAAGTGTCCGATTGATTTAAAACAAAAGTCAGGGGTTTTCGCCGTAAATAATCTGCCAATTTTAATATCAACACTGTCATAAACTATTACCTAACCCGTGATTAAAATCAAGAATTGTATAAAATACACACGAAATACGTGAGAGTTGCCAATTTATCGTGATAAGCGTAATCCATGGAAATAAGGTAGCAAATTTTGAACCATACATTTTTAACTAGCAACATATTTTGACTCTGAACGGTGTTTTGCATACATATCACTCAACTGAACCGCCAGCTTGTAATAATTTGTAGAAACTCTCGGCACATTTACTTTCAATTTACCCTTTATTGTTACCTGGAAACATCGTTACAAAAGTCGCTATTTGAAGGTTTACTAAGCAGAGAATCCAAAAAAATTATTCTGAAACCTTATTTTACGATTTGGTCTTACCCTAATACTTGTATTAAGCCTCATTTATATGTAAAATCAGTGAAATAAACGATCTTCTTACCTGCTCTTCCAGTTACAGCGTCCCATGCAAATTTTTTTTGCAAATGGCAAATGCAGCTGCGAAAACTCTTTTTATATGCGCAGGTTAGACAGCTAAAAAGAAAATCCGTCCAGACAATTTCAAAAACCAACTTTTGCTTTTTTGGAAAAGTAGATCACCCAAACAGTATATAAACCAGATTTTTCTGTGGTTTAAATCAGTGTTCTCTCGTAAGGCCGAGGGAGCGCTTGCCCTTCCCTAGTCCCCCAGGATAATTAAGTACTCTAGGGGGTCAGGAAGCCAATTAAGTCTTCTTTTTAGCTAACACAAGTGCTTCCCTAATCCCCCGGACCTAACTAAGTACTCTAGGGGGTCAGGAGGCCAAGTAGGTCTTCTTTTTAACCAACACAAGCGCTTCTCTAGCCCCCCTAGAGCTAACTAAGTACTCTAAGGGGTCAAGGAGGCAAAGTAGGTCTTCTTTTTAACTAACACTAGTGTTTTCCTAACCCTCCTGAGATAACTAAGTATTCTAGTGGGTCAGGAGGCCAAGTAGAGTCTTTTTAACACAAGCATTCCCTTGGTAAATTGACCTAAGTACTCAGTTTTAGTCAGGAAAGCAACCATACGTTTTTCTTTTTAACTAACACAAGTACTTTTCTAGTTTATCAAGAGGTAAGTGCTGTCATTTAATTTTAAGAAGTTCTCATACACGGCAATAGCCGTGTATATTTATGATTGAAGTCCTCTCCAGCAAAACTAAAACTTTTAATTTCTCCGTTTCTATTCAATATATTTCGACCAAACTTGGCCAAATAGTAGATAGCAACTTTTCCAAACTTTATACCAACTTTTATGCAATTCCGTGCAAGAGTAAATGTAGGAAGCCACGCGTAAATTTGAAAATTGTTCACTTGTTGTTGTTGTTGTTGTTGTTCTTGTTCTTGACTGACGCGGTTTCAGAAAAAAACTACTGAACCTACCTAAAATCTGAAACATGATCTGAGCCAGAAAGTTCCCTGGGCTTCAACCTTACAGGGACCATTTTTTCAATTGGTCGATCCATTCCGGAGTTACGGGACCCTACACGATCATTTTGATTGTTTTACATTGTTTTAACCAATGTATTTAGGGAACAATGCCACTCAGCAAACTCCAGATCCATTCTTCGTGCATGCAACAATCGACTGCATGCATATACTTTTATAGCGCGACACCATAGCCGTAAAAAAGGTACACAGATTACAAACGAAAATGTCAAGTGTGCCATAAAAAAGGGGTTATATGATTGAAGTTTCATTTTACTTGTTAAAATGT
>JAHWFP010092178.1:0-21932 GCA_023313725.1 Lithobius niger | reverse complement strand
TACTTACATGTAACTAGGGCTGGCTGTTGGTGACTCCCTGGTCCTTGCCAGACACGTTCCTATCGCAATAAATATTATTATTATAATTATCATATCAAAAACCAAAACTGTTAAAAGCGGCTGACAGTTCCGAATGGTTCGGCCTTCCAAAGGAGTGATATCAACACACCAAAACATTCGCCAAGTTAATCGCACCGCTTAATAGTTCGAAGGTTAAATGAAAACTAGAACAGCTACTTTTGGTAGCAATGTTCAAGTTTTCATTTAATGTCCAAAGTATTATTCAGTGCGCTTAAGTTGGCGAATGTTTTGGTGTGTTGATATAACTCCTTTGAAGGGCGGAACCATTCAGAACTTGGCTGCCCCTTTTACCAGTTTTGTATTGGTTTTTGATATGATATCACTCCTTTTTTTTTTAATTATGTATTAGACTCAATCCACTACCGTTCAGATGTGTAATAAAGTACCACGCCAACAAGAAATTGGTTTTCAACACTTTGCTACTACCTTTTTCCCTTGAGGCCGAACCATTCTCAACTTAGTCACCTCTTTATAGGTTTTTAGTTTGGTTTTAATTTTGTTGTAATTTGTTTTATTTAGTCAGTTTTGGAATGTTGGTATCACTCATTTAAAGGGCCGAACCACTCTCAACTTGGTGGCCTCTTTACCAGTTTTTGGCTTGTTTATTTTGCATTGTTTTTATAGTTTGTTTTTTGTGAATTGGACGTGAATACAATTTCTTAGGCAAAGTTGTTTACATTTATCGTGATACACTAGTGTGTGTCTAGGCATGCATGATATGAAGAGCAAACCATCAAAAGCGGAAAAATCCACTTTAAAAAAAATGCAAGTGGCACCACCCACCGACAAAGAGAGTAATATTACGGAGCCTAGAGGAGTGTTTCGTTCAAAAACGGTCAGATCCGCCCATCAGCAGCACTGATAAAACAGTCGTTTCAATCTAAAGCAAACGCATCTGAGACTCTGTACCAAACAGTCAGACAATTCCACGGAGCCACTCTGGCAACGTGAATCGTGTCATGTGACCGTAAACAATATGGCTGCTGCCGCCAGTATGTTGTCAGCGATGGAAGGTGACGATTCCTCGTTGGTTTTAGTTATTGATGCCAAAAAAGGTGCTTAAAAACGGGCCAAAAAGGTTAGCAAGAGGGAACATAAAAAAAAACTGACTTTACACTTACACAATAGGCAATTCGTTTAATTGACATGTGAGTGTGCGCATCAAGCTGTTTATGGAGAAAAACGGGAAACGCTTCTTTACTTTCTTGGTGTTATAAAACGTTGTATAAGAGAGGTGAAATAAATACCTCCGATAAAAGAGGTGGTGACCGATGGTCTCATAAGTCGGCAAACAAAAAAATACAGCATTTGGGGATTTATAAAAAAGCTGAAAGCACGATAGAGCCATTATGGCAGGGATTAAAAGCTGTGTGTTTTTAGCTCCTATTGGAAGTACTAGGAATTCCATTAAATGTGCCGAAACAGTGTTCTCATTACACCTGAAATGAAATCTTCTTTCTCCATGTTTTACAGAATTTTTGTCGGGGATTTTAACATCGGTTTTGTATTAATCATTCCATACTAAATGATCATTAAAAATTTTGCTAAATTTATTTTTCTTTCAATCCTTAACTCTTTGTCAAAAATACAGACGAATCCTACATCAATCAGAAGCACATAATTCCTGCCTTGTCGTATTCACAACAGACAAATCCTGACATTTCAACCAAAATGGTACAAATCCGTACACTATTATCTTATATTGCCGTAATTATGTGACTTTTTAGACATTAAACCTTCTTAATATGCTCTATAAATTAAATGGCCTCAAGAAACACCACTTTTTTATCATTAGGGTTTTAGTGCCAGAAAAAAAATTGCGTTTTCTGAAAATTTACCAAAAGTGGATTTGTCTGGTTTTGAATGTCTGCTCTGCATTATACACGTTGTCATTGTGCGAACTTTGGCCGTCAAATAAGAGACGATGCCGACAATACTAACAATCGTTATAACAATATTTTCGTATTTATGCGCCCTTCCACGCCATCCCCGTTTCACCCCTAGGCTCGAAACCATAAAAGGTACGCAGTTCATATTGTACTGCACCCATTCGTCCAATTTCATAGCTGGAAGCCTTCCCGTTATCTCGGTATCGATGAATAATCAACCTATGGGATTTAACATGGGGATGAGCTGACTAGAATTAGCTAGCTAGCTAGTAGCTGGTACATATTTGCAACGTTATTGAGGTCAGATTTTGCAGTGAAGCAGCTTAGCTGACATTCGTACAGGAGTTAATTTTTGTCAGGGTCATACCCTCGATTTCAACACAATTTAAGCTTTTGTACCACATTATTATTTTTATCCAAGTACCTGAAATGTACTTCAGGATATAAGGCACTTGACATTATGGCGTCGTGCTACAGTGATTTACAACCTCGACAATTGATTTGATGAGATGTTTGTTGTGATGTTTGATGCCTAATTTACCAAAAGTGGATTTGTCTGGTTTTGAATGTTTGCTCTGCATTATACACGTTGTCATTGTGCGAACTTTGGCCGTCAAATGAGAGACGATGCCGACAATACTAACAATCGTTATAACAATATTTTCGTATCTATGCGCCCTTCCACGCCATCCCCGTTACACCCCTAGGCTCCAAATCATAAAAGGTACGCAGTTCATATTGTACTGCACCCATTCGTCCAATTTCATAGCTGGAAGCCTTCCCGTTATCTCGGTATCGATGAATAATCACCCTATGGGATTTACATGGGGATGAGCGGACTAGAATTAGCTAGCTAACTTCTAGCTAGTTCACATTTGCAACGTTATTGAGGTCAGATTTTGCAGTGAAAGCAGCTTAGCTGGCATTCCTACTGGAGTTAATTTTTGTCAGGATCTGCTCTCGATTTCAACACAATTTAAGCTTTTGTACCACATTATTATTTTTATCCAAGTACATGAAATGTACCCAATTCTGATTCACTATACAGGGTGGCAGAAAAGTCATGGTCATAACTTACATGGTATGTAGTACTCACCCAGACGAACAAAAAAGTCCATATAAACAAAGGTCCGGAATCGACCGGTTTCCAAGATCCAGTGACCTTTGTCCCACAAAAAACACATGCATTTTCAGCCAACATTCAGGGGCAGCAAGCTAAATTCATAAACATAAAAAACAATGTCTCTTAAAGACAAGTAAAAAATCCCCACTTCATGATCTGTGCCCAGACATTCCCCATGTGTTGAGCACAAGTACATCTTACAATATACAGTGTCTGGTTATGTGTTTGTACATATTGCCAAAGCACAATGGCTGTTAACCATACCAATCAAGAGATGGCCGACATGCATTTTCATGTATGGGGGGGGGAGACGAGGCTTAATGGCGCGTCGACAGCTTGGTCATTAGCGCCAACCTCAGTCACAGTGCAGTGGTCCGGGTTTCATGTATGGCCGGGCCAATGGAAACGCAGCGGAAGCTGCACAGTTGTACGCTGAGACCTATCCAAACAGAAGGCATCCAGACCGTTGTATGTTTGCAAGGATCCGCTCACGTCTGTGTAAGCGTGGCTCATTCGAGGCCGCTCCACGAGAGGGAAGACCAAGAACGGTCCAAACTTCTGAACTGGAAGAGCGAGTCCTACAGAGAGTTGACGAGAACCCGGGAACGAGCACACGGCGGATTGCCGCAGCAGAAAATGTAAACCATGATTTTGTCTGGAGAATCCTCCATGAACAATTTCTGCGTCCTTACCACCTGCAGAGAGTGCAAGCCCTAGACGAAAACGACTATCCAGCACGGGCTGAATTCTGCCAGTGGCTGCATCACCTTTTTCACTGCTAACCCTCTCTTCCTGCATAATGTGTTATTTACTGATGAAGCTGGATTTACCCGTGATGGAAATGTCAACTTCCATAACACCCATGTTTGGGCTGATGGAAATCCCCACGCGATTCTGCAATCACGGCATCAGCGTTGGTTCTCCATCAATGTGTGGGCTGGTATCGTAGGGGATGTTCTCATAGGGCCGCATGTTTTACCCAACAGGCTTGCTGGGGATTCATACCTCACCTTCCTGCGAGACGACCTACCTGGCCTACTCGAAAATGTCCCACTCATGACACGTCAGATGATGTGGCTCATGCACAATGGGGCACCAGCCCACTTCCAGCTTGCTGTCAGGCAATACCTCAATGAACTGTTTGGAGAGAGATGGATTGGCCGAGGCGGACCATGTCCATGGCCTCCCCGATCACCAGACTTGAATCCATTGGACTTTTGCATCTGAAGCTACGTGAAGGGACTCGTGTATTCAAGAAACATTGAAACCGAGGCACAACTGCGGCAACAAGTTAAAGCTGCATTTCAGCAAGTGAGGCAAAACCAAGGACTATGCGAGAGAATCGTGCATCCCTTAGCAGAAGAGCGCAGGCATGCATCCAGGCAAATGGCGGCCACTTTGAACATCTGTTGAGATGTCGTGGAGAATCGCCCTGCATCTTTTCAGGATTCAACCAATACCTCCTCACGTTCCCATAAGTTTCCAGCGAGTTTTCGTTTTGTAGTTTTCTCAGGAAAAGAAACTAGTGACTTATCACGAATGAATCATGGCTGGATATGTCCTCACACCACTGACTTCACACACAGGGGCCAGTCACTTGATCCAAGAGCAGGCGGCGGGAGCAGCAGCGAGCAAGCGAGTTGGTGGTGGTCTCTCGCTCCGCTCGTGCTGCACGCTTCTCGGGTCAGGTTATTGGCCTCTGTGACTTCACACAACTAAATTCGTCTTTTGCGGGGCATGTACTCAGCATTTCGCATTGCTTAGACATTGCTTATTTTTAAGCCTTCAGCGGGTGCCAGCATGGTGTGGCACGCTGAATGTAGTAGAGTGAAGCCCAAAAGAGCGCAGTGTCTTGTTGTGTGAACTGGCTTTCTCACAAAATACTAAGAAGACGCTTCTACCGCTTTGAGATAAAGGGGGTAAACACCACCGCTTAGTTCCAGGCTGGGGATATTTCACTAGTCTTTAAGAGACATTGTTTTTTATGTTTCTGAATTCAGCTCGCTGCCCCTAAATGTTGGCTGAAAATGTGTGTTTTTGTGGGACAAAGGTCACTGGATCTTGGAAACCGGTCGATTCCGGACCTATGTTTATATGGACTTTTTTGTTCGTCTAGACGAGTACTACATACCATGTAAGTTATAACAATGACTTTTCTGACACCCTGTATAAGGCACTTGACGCTATGGCGTCGTGCTACAGTGATTTACAACCTCGACAGTTGAATTGATGAGATGTTTGTTGTGATGTTTGTTACCTAACTTGGCGCGACACAGCTTCTGTCTAGATTAAGTTGTGGTTAGGTACTTGATTTAATGCCGTCTTGCAGTATTTCTTTGTTTCTGGACACCATGGACTAAAAAGGCTATATAGGGATAATAACAGAAAAAACCATTGAATGCTGCAGCAGACATTAACCTTCTAATACCAAATCTGAAAACATGCATAAATATTAATTAAGGAATTAATAGTAACTAATAGTAATAATCAAAGAACTACAATGAAGCCATCATTGTGATCACTGAGCTGTTAACTTGTCATCCTTAGCTGTTTACAGATATGGCTCCATTGTGATTCTTCATTCCTTAGAAGATGAATTTTTTTAAAGCACTTCACAGTTGGCACAGTACACAGACATTCGAAGTCACAGTGCTCTTACTAGATATTGGAAGAAATACGTTGCGAAATTACGATTTTATCAAGTCATTGCTTCCTCACCACCAATATACTTAATGGGGGTGGGGGATTAAGGCTTAATGGAGCGTCGACAGCCAGGTCATTGGCATCAACCTCAGTCACAGTGTAGTGGCCCGGCTTGCCACTGCGCTACACATTACAGATATGTTAAACAAACCCCAAATCTAGATCTTACCATAAATCTGTACCTCCTGAAAAAAAATTTGAAACTCCGGACAGGACGGGAATTGACGCGCAATGTCTCGCGGAAGATGGAAACGGCGATGATCATCATCAAGATGGTGACAATCAACAAGCAGGTGTCGAACCGTAAGTGGCCGTCGACACCAATGACAATCAGGAGGGATTACCCCTCTCAAAAGGAAACAGCGAGTAAGTTTGGTGTCACCAATGCATACTCGGGCCAAAACTACCTGTTAATGGTGACTGTGGTGACAAGCTGAGGGTCATTCCTGGTCAGTACCTTTAATAGCACGCAGTTTATTGCCGTTTTATCTGTCCCATAAGGCTTGCCAAAAAAACAGACATAGAGTTTAAGAGGCGTCCGAGGGAACAAGGCCGAGATCCCTTGGACGCCTCTTCAACTCGGATAGTGCATCGGATAGTGTCCCAAGTGTACCACGTACTGTTGTCTGAGTACAAGGTACACCATTTACCCAAATATACACGCTACACTTCCAGTAAAGCACTGGTTATTACAGAACTTTTACAATTTGTCACATGTGGCTGATTTTACTTGATCTGCAAGAGCACACCAGAATATAGACACTCGTTTTTAGTTTTTGGATTTAACTTTAATCTTGAATTTCAGCATACCTTTTGGCTGATGAAGGCTATGATGTATGGCTAGGCAACTTCCGAGGTAATAACTACAACAGAAACCACACAACTCTTAATGTTAATAGCAAGGAATTCTGGGATTTCAGGTAATTATTTTCAGTAATATTATTGACAGTTGGTTAACGCCTCATTTACACATTAAATTAAACACTCTTTATGCTTTCTGGCGTATTGATCATTAGGAATGTAATATAGATTTGATTGGAATTCTAGTCTTCAGTTTACAACGCTAGTCTACTATTCAGTTTTACCCCTTAAACACTAGTTTTTCTCTTCAGTTTTACCAATTTTAACACGAATGTATTCTTCTATTTACCATTTTAAAAGCTCTACAGCGTCAGTTCTCCCTGTTTAAACACTTATCTACTTTTTAGTTTTCTCTATAAAAAAAAATACTCGATTCTTCAGTTTTCCTCTTGGAACGCTAGTCTACTCTTCTTCAGTTTTTCCGTCTTTAAACCCTAGTCTTTTCTGCAGTGATCTCTTTTAAGCACAGAGTACTCTTCAATTTTCCCTCCTTAAAAACTAGTGTACTTTTCACTCTTCAATTTTTCCCTGTTAAGTTTTACCTCCTTAAACACGTCTACGCTTCCGTTTTCTGTAATTAAACAGCGGTCAATTCTCCAGTTTTCTTTCTTTAAAAAAGTAAATCTACTATAGTAATCTATAGTAGATTAGTAATCTACGATACTGGACCTTTGTTTTATGAAACTGATGTAAATATTGCCATGTCTTTATTTGTTGACATTCTACAAAATTAATTTAAAGAATGCTACTTACTTAAAAACAATTTCTGCTAAACAATGCAAGCTCAGTCCATGGATGACCACTGCTATTTTACAATCAGTTCGGATTAAAGCTAAACTCTTCAACACTATGATGAAATATCCGGAAAACCAGAGCCATCGCGACGAATTTGTTAAGTACAGAAACATTCTTAAAAAACTGATTAGTGAAGCAAAGGAGAAGTATTTTTTGGGGCGGATGTCCAACGTCAAAAATGACTGTCGAAAACAGTGGCAGATCATTAATGAAATAAACCGATCGACCAGTTCTTTACCAGTTCTTTCCCTGATAAACTTATTGTAAAAGATGCACCTGTTTATTTAGATCTTGCACCTAAAAACTACACCACTCAGTTTAATGATTTCTTCGCAAACATTGGGAAGAATTTGGCCAACCAACTTAAACCTGACACGTTGAACAAATTTATGCCAGCTGCATTTGACAAATCTTTTTAAATTGAATCACAGAAAACGAAATGCGTAATCTTATTAACGCTCTTGAGATCGGAAAATGTCCAGGTTTTGATGGTATTATTGCAAAAGTAGTTAAAGCCTCGAAGTGAATCATTGCTCCTAATCTTGTTCACCTTTTTAATCTCTCTCTTGAAACTCGCACGATTCCTCGTGTCCTCAAGCATGCTGTAATCATCCCTGTTTTTAAGAAGGGCTGATGTAAAGACCCTAATAACTACAGACCCATTGCTTTGCTCTCCGTTTTTTCTAAGCTACTGGAAAAAGCTATGACAAACAGGCTTGAGGGGTTCTTAGAAAAGCATAATTTACTGCACCAATATGACCAATATGGTTTTATAAATAAAAATAGAAGCACTGAAGATGCTATCTTGAACCTTCTCGACCAAATTTATGCTGCATTAGACACTAACAACGTTTTCTTCGGGATTTTTCTAGACCTAATAAAAGCTTTTGACACTGTCAATCACGAACGTTTAGTAAAAGCTCGACCTTTATGGAATCGGGGGCTTTCAAGTAAGTGGCTCAGGGACTATCTGTCAAATACAGGGTGTCCATTTTATCGTGTCCACTTTAAAAATGCTCCCATTTGAATACTGTAAGCAAATTTAGCGTGTGCTTTATTACATTTTGAAGACCAAAGGTTGGGATTTAATAGGACTGCAGCGTTTTAAAGCCACAGTTTTGGCATTGTCAGAGCAGACAAAATGACGGAACAATACTCAATGCGAGAACGTAGAACGACCATGAGATTGTTTTATGAGAAAATGTCTGTGACAGCGGACGAAAAGCACTTTGCACCAAGGTTAAATTGTCCGATGTCACCTTGCACCCTCTCTTCGAACCATTCAGAGAATCATTACAAAATTAAAAATTTTATTTAATGTGAAAGATAAATCCAGAAGCAGAAAGAAAACTGTCAGGACAGATGAGAATATCGAACATTCCAGGCATTAATTGCTGCAAGTCCAAAAGAACCTGCGTAGGGCGTCATCAAAAACTGGAATCCGGAAATTATAATTTCACGCTACGCTCCGATGTGATTTGAAAATGTTGTTGGTTACAACAAGATGGGACCACACTTATTGTTCAAATGAAACTCTTGATTTTTTTATGAGGACACTTCAACGACAGGTTATTTCTAGACGAACTCTACAAGCATAGCCTCTTTGAAGCCCATGTCTAAACTCCTGCGAATTTATTATGGTGTTATCTTAAGGACAGAGTGTATTGCAGTAAAACTCAAACAACAGACGATCTGAAGAACAACATTAACAACACAGCATATTTCTGAAGGGTCATTAACACGTGTTTTGATAACTTCATTGTCAGACTGCAGAATGTTGTCCACAATGATGATGATCGCATTGAGCATGTTATGCAATTCTCTGATCAGTAAATGAATAATGTAGTCAATTGGGAATAAATCCCAAACATGGTATAGATCAGCTGCGGTGCGAAACTCCGTAAATTGCACATTGTTCGAAGATTAAGTGGGTGCGATAAAATGGACACCCTGTAGAACCCAAGTTACTAAAAAAAATGGCCACTTCAGTGATAGTGCTTACGTCACTACGGGAGTACCTCAAGACTCCGTCATGGGGCCTTGACTTTTTCTAATTTACATTAATAACATTTATTACTTGAACACTTTCTCGAACATTACTTCATTTGCTGACGATACGGCTCTACTTAACGTTTGCAACAACAAAGTAAACAATGCTAGTGCTGGTATTGAACATGATTTAATATTAATCAGCGATAGGTTTACTGAAAAATCTTTTAACACTAAAAGTTATTTTTTACAGTTCTCACTTACAAAAACTAACGAACCTGACAATACCACTCTGACATTACATAAATGCAATCGAGACCTGCCAAGATGTGGCTGCCCACAGATCAGTAAAACAAACGAAGTTAAATACCTTGGGGTTACTTTAGACAGCAATCTAAACTGGAAGAGCCAGATTAGTGCTATTCACTACTAGGTTGCGTGCACTTTTATGTAAGATGTATTATATTAGAACACTTGTCTCAGTCAAAATGCTTAAAATGGTGTATTACGCTTTGGGTCAGTCTATCTTGCAGTATTCACTTATCTGTTGGGGTGGAACTTACATGAATGCTGTAGATCCAGTCATCATGCTTCAAAACAAAATAGTTAGAGCGATGACATTTAAAAAGCAACGGGATCACTCTTTTACAATTTATCAACAGCTCAATATTCTGCCCATTCGCCACCTTTATGTGTTCAGTGCTTTGTTAAATTTTAGAAAAAACGGAGCTCACCTTTCAACTCACTTTGACACGAATTATCACACTAGGAATGAATCACTGTTTTACGTTATGCAACCAAAAGTCTCTAAAGAACGAATACACAAATGTAAGTTATACCTTGGCAGCAAATTTCACAATAACCTGCCTGTTAACATTAAAGAAATTATTAATCAGCACACGTTTTAGAAACATCTGTTTGGGTGGTTGATTAACCTGAACAGAAATTGTCTAGAAAGCATGTTTAGCATTGTGAGCTGAACATGCTATTACCTTTCTTCCAATTTTGATGTTCTGCAGCTTTTCTGTCTTTTATTTTATTTATTTTTTTGGGTCTGCAATTTATTACTATAAGTATTGACTATTAGCCTATTGCATGATTCAACAATTCAAAATAGGTTTTGTACGATTGTTGACTATATTTTGGCTATATATTAACTATACACTGACTATAAATTGTTTGTTTTTTATTTACTCGTGTTTTCTTTGAGATTGATTTATATATTTCACTCCTCTTTGTATTCTGCTTTTATCTCCCTTTTCATAAATTTATTGCGTATATATATATATATATATATATATATATATATGTATATATACATATATATATTTATATATATATATTTATCGATGCATTTTTTAAATTTTATTTCAATGTTGTTTTATTGTTGTTCTTCTGGCGCCTAACCTTTAATTCTGTGAGCAAAAGTGCAATTTCAATTGTTTTACTTTGTCTGCTGCTCTCAAACCACACGCGAGCATTAGCTCTTGTGGAATGAGTGTTTGTTTTTGTGGTAATTTTGTAATATGTGTTAACTTACTTACTTACTAACTTTCCTTCTTGAAATACTTTTCATTTTTTTCATCTTAATAGCCATGTGGAATTAGAGAATGTGATGACTTCAGGTACTTTTATTGAAAAACTGGTGCACTCGTAAATCCGGCTCTTTCACTTGGCCCACTTAAAAAATCTTAATGTTTATTGACCAACTTGAAGCCGTCCAACGCTGTTTTACTCGTGGTCTTACTGGGTACCGCAATCATTCTCCCAACACACGGTTATCTATGGCGCGCCTTGATCCCCTTGAACTCCGGAGATTGAAGGCTGACCTTGTTTTGACCTTTAAAATTCTGCATGGGTTGCTCTCTATCGATGTTTCCTTATTCACCCTGGCCCGTAACAGTAAAACTTGCGGCCATTCCCTTAAATTGAGCATGCCCTTCCACGCATGGACTGCAGGAAGTTTTTCTTTGCGTCTCGGGTGATTGGACCTTGGAATTCTCTTCCGGAAGCTTGTGTCAATTCGTTCTTAGTTAGTGGACTTAGGCGTCGTTTGGATGAACATCCACTTGACAAGTTTTTGAAAAGAAATTACCAAACTTAAACATTTCCCCTTTTCCCCCTGTTTCTTTTCTGCAGGATCGGTGTCAGTTGCCCCGGCCCTTCCGTTCTCCTGACCATTATAGGTCGAATTCTTATTTATTTATTATTTTATTTATTTATCATCTTCTTTGTTTTATATTTTCAGTTGGCAAGAACTGGTTGAATTTGATCTACCGTCAATGCTAAATTACGTACTTCAAACTAACGGTGCTGCTAAACTTACCTATGTCGGTCATTCTTTGGGAACCACAACCATCTTTGCTCTGCTTTCCATGCAAACCGAATATAATGACAAAGTAAGAAATACAATGTTTTTAACTACAATGTACCTTCATTTTGTGAATTTTTTAGCAAATGAGCACACACTGTGTAGGCTACTTTCCATAAAGTAAAAATAAGATTTATTTCCATAATGTGAAAAATACAATGCAGGAAGTGACCGTTAAGATCCGCTAACACCTGTCCAGCATTAAAAGGATAATATTCATACATTAGTTAAAATGAGAAATAGTTATACATGCAACCAATTCTTATCAGTAAGATCAGCACAATTGTAATTTACATATTGGAAGCATTTTAAAAATCTTGAACGATTGGTCCTTTTCAGACGTTTTAAAAATATGTAAGTTTGCAGAATCAACCATCTCCGATGATAAGCTGTTCCAGGGGTGCACCACATGATTTCAGAAAAAAAAATATTTTCTACAGTCTCTTTTGATAGGCGCAACCGTCAGTTTAAGTGTGTGTCCTCTAGTGTAGACGTTGCTACAAACCACGAAGAAAAGCTTGGGGTCAAACTCGACAAATCCCCGAAGGAAGGAGAAACTTGAGCACAAATCTGCGTGGAATCGCTGCAGATCGAGAGACTCGAAACCCAGCTTACTAAAACGTGTTGCATAAGGCAAATTGAAGTATTCTGGAAGATATTTCGTGAACGAACGCTGTATTCAATATGTTTGATACTTTTAAGATGATGCGGAGACCAGACTGGGCTGGCATGTTTGAGAATAGACCATACATAGGTTATAAGGACTTTAACCAAAGTAGGCACTTCGTAAAGCATAATCTCACCACGTAACAAATTAATTATAGCCCTACTAACAGGCTGATTACACTTGTTTGAGAAAGTAAGGTTTGATGTGAAGTAGACACCAAGATCCTTAATACTATTTTCGGCCTTTATGGTATGATACTTATTCAAGTATGTGTGATTACTGTTATTATTACCAAGATGGAACATTTGTTATCATTAATAGGGAGCTGCCATTTAACTGACCAATGGAAAATGTGTTCAACAGATGCCTGAAGCCATGAATGGTCATTTGAATCAGTAATGGATCGATACATCTTGATATCATCTGCGAATTTTGGCAATTTAACATTAGGCGATAGGTCAGAAACGTAGATAATAAACAAAAATAGGCCCAGTACTGACCCCTGTGGGACACTGCTGGATACTGGTATGGGAGAAGACATGGTTGTTTCCGATTTTACTGCTTGATTTCTGTCTCTTTAAGCCACAGGAAAATTTTTCCGCTGATACCTACGTTAGGGCTCGTTTATGCAACGAGACCTTCTCGCTCGCAGAAAGCTATTTGCTAAGCAACCGTTATTTATTTACGATTAATTTCCCGTTTCTATTAAATGAATACGGTAACAGACAACAAATTAAATGTTTTATAAATAACAACACAGACAAAGAACAAAGTGCAACAGTCATTTTAAACATTGGTACAACATTGTTGCCATTTCACGCTATTTCCAAAATTTGCTATTCTCGCTGAAAAAAACAGCTTCTAGCAGTGATCAAACGACGGTAGAATAAATAGCTACTCTCAGAGAGAATTCAAAATCCAACATGGCGTCCATTTCGGAGTTATCGAATCGAAGACAAACCTTCGAATGCCGGTATTCAGGAATCTATCCATCGTCGTGTACTGCAGTAAAAATTGTTTTCTAGTTGTCATAAATCGACGCCGTCATGTTGCAAGCATCGTACGTCGTGTCACGAGGAAAAAATTTGCGTCCGCGTTATTGTCATGTTTCTACGTATAGACAACTCGAAAGCCGCATTCTCCGACAAAGGCGAGAAGCAGCCAGCAGATTTAGTATTGACCAAGTAAAAGCTAGTGAGCGAGAAATTGTCCTTGCGTAAACGCGCCCTTAGGGCGCGTTTACGCAGCTACTCGCCCTTGCATTCTCGCAGCTAGTACTCAATCGCGATGGCAAAGGTGACATTGCCATGGTAACAACGCTAAATGGATTAGCTAAATCCGACATCGTTTGAGTAAATACTTGCAGTCTTATAATCCGTGCCAATAATATAAAGAATTCTTCATGACGAAACAATTTTCCCAAACACTTCTGAACTCACGTTATTTGCTGTTTTCGTTGGGAGGCGGCAGACATAAAACCGCCGCCATGTTGGAATTTGAGGTGATTTCTAGCTTCTAGCTGCGAGAATGCAAAAGCGAGTGGTTGCCTAAACGTGCCCTTACACAACTTTACTTGAAGCGTGTCGTGTGTTACAGAATCGAAAGCTTTGGCGAAATCAATACATATAATGTCAACCGGTTTACCGTCTTCCCTTGATGACCACCAGTCATTGAGGCAGGTTAAGAGAAGAAAGCCGTACTGGTAATACGGTAAAAGATTAAAAACGTATAAGCGGTTTAAAAAAATCATCGCGCATAATCCGCTCAAGGTTCCTATGTGGAACACACTTGAGCGAAATCGGGCGATAATTTATCGGCTCGGCGGTATTACCTTTTTTAGAAATAGGCACAACATTTGCGTGCCTCCAACTGTTAGGTAAAGTGCCCGTGCCTAACGATTTTTCGAGAATATGAAACATGGCTCGATACAGTTGACAAGCAAGTTTCTTGTAAAAAAAACTTACAAGAATCCATCTGGGTAAATTGCTTTACTGTTTTTTTTTTAATTTGTTTTATTTATTTATTGAGATACTGTAAAATGGTTTGTGGTGTAAAATTTGGATATTTTAGTAGAATTATTATATTAATATTAAAGGTATCCCACGGTCGCCCCGGAACAGGGATGTCGAAGTCCGACTGGTTATTGTTATGATCATTGCTAAAGTAGTTGTTACAGAAGTCAGAACGTATGGTTTAATGCATAATTTGCATATTCAATTTTAGTTCTTAATATTTTACTATTTTAGTGCAGTGGTGGGATTGATTTAGATATCTTCGTTTTCTCTCTGAAAAATTTATTAATATTTTAGAAACTTCAAATTTGACACAAGAATTAATTTGAAGTTTCTATTGAATTTTTAAAACCGCTCACAACCGCCTTTGGGAGGGAAAAGCAGGCATACTACTACTAGCCCTGTCTGATGGAATGTAAGAAATAGTTGGGCTTATATGTATATATGCACGTATTAAATGCTGCCTATGGACGTTTCCTTTTGGTCGTGTCAGTATGGCTCTGCGGTAGGAATTCGGCCTTAGGTTTCAAAGGTGGGTTTGATTCCCCGCTTAGGCAGTTTGATATATAAGTCCAAAAGGCAACGTAGATAGGTTTGCATCTGTATTTTTAAAAAATGACAACATTATATGCATGCGAGAATGGAACTTCACAACAATCTACTAAAGAGGTCTTCATCTTACGTTTAATAAAATTAAAGGTACAGTGATGGCGTTAAATGTGTGATGGGAAAAGGGAGTGGCACAATTTTGCAGAGTGATTGCTCAAGTTTTTATCCGCTCAACACTGTTGTTTTTTCCTGATTATTTAAATCGGAAAACTTTTTCAACTTGTCTTAATTTTTAAATACCAAATTTGTAATTGTATTTCTTGTTCCGTTAGCAGCTAAGAGCATATTTACTTGTTTTGTCTTCAGCTTTGATTTTATTTACATGATGAATCAAACAGCTCCTTCCAAAACCACCACACCATGTGCAAAAAAAATTGTCGGCCGCTGCACACAGTTTGGCACTGCCAAAACACGGCACACTCGATAGAGCTGTGATAGAGCATTCCAAAGGCAAATCGAAACTCCAAAGAATCTATTTAATCCTTGCTTGTACACATTAATTATGTAGCAGATGTTCCTGCATGTAAACCTATTTTTTTCACCTACCGTTCAAAACATGTCCGTTCAACGGAAGTGACATCATCTTGAACGCGACTGACGAATTGTGTGAGCTAACTAATCGCAGCAGCTAGCGAAGGAGGTTGATTTATACAGAATTGTGAGCATGCGCGAAGCACGGTTTATCGACTGATTGTGGGTGGATTATCGACTGAATCTGGATGGAGCCATCAATTGCGTTGAAAAAGGACGTCGTTTCCCTCAGCAGACACTTTTGGAACGTTCGGTTGAGGTTTCTGTGCATTGAAGGTACCAAACTGTCTTCAGAAGCGTGTGTATGGTTCGTTACACAGGTCGGTCATTGTGGAAGGAACTCAAAGATTGATGATTTTTGGTCAAGGCTTATAAAAAAAGCAAAGAAATGGAAAAAAAGGTTCGTTTTAATGCCGTAGATTTGTTAAATTACAACCTTCGTAGTCATGGTTATTGACAAGTAAGAATGTAAGCTAATCGAAGTCTGTTCAGTAACTGGTGAGTTCCAGCCGGACGTGCTTACTGTTCACAGTAATCTCAAGGTTATTTTTCATGGATTTGGAAGCTAATTCTGGCTGTTCCATTCATGATTGGAAGTTTCCCCATTCTAACGTTACGTACTCAAATGCCGTTTGAATGATGTTTGAATATTAAGGCTGGGCCGATACCGTATACCGATACCGATCTCTATCGATATTTGAAGTATCGGTAGAAATCGGGATCGGCAAATAAAACCATGATAACTCGGTAATAAACCAAATCGATGATATTTTCACTTCTCGTCGACCGAATTTGACGTTTGAATACACTATTTTGAAGGTTTTTTAGCCAGCTTTCCAATGGTCCAAACTACAAGCAGCATTTTCTTACTGTTTAGGAGTTGCAAGGCAAAATGTTAAAATTTTACTGGAGTTTTGTGTTTTTAAATGATTTTAGCGTATGCAGTATTATTTTAAACTAATATTTTTTAAAAATAATTATATTTATTTAGGCCTATGCCTTATTGATGCAAGGATTTCAAATTTATTTTCTTCATTAGGGACTGTATCAATGATCGGTATTGGGATTCGGCATCGGCAGATTTTTCTCTTCGAAATCGGTATCGGATGGGATCAGTACAAAGTGGTATCGGCCCAGCCTTATTAAATATTGTCGAATATTGTTATCCTTCGGATTAAAAAAGTCGGTTGAGCTTCTACACTCAGCCTATTACCATAGCCGAACCATAAAACTTCTTCTTTAACTTGATAGGCTGCTGCGCCACTCAAAATTATTCTTTTGCAAAATCATTTCCTGAAAAACAGCAAATGGTTTGAAATGTTGCACTTAGAATTTGCATTGTTTAACAAATTTAATTTAAAAAGTATATAAAAGGAACTCATTAAAAAAAAGCATACTCTTTTCACTTAATCTATTTCTGATTTAAAAAAATGAAATTTGTAATTTTATTTCTTATATCTTCAAAATTCGTATCACAAAATTGTATTAGTAGTGTTTTAAGAAATCTTTATTGAAAGGGTGAGGAGTAGGATGCTTTTGTTATTTAAAAAAATGAGTGGTGATTATGGGTCGACTCCATAAAATTATCTTAGGCACACAAATTTTTAAAAACGCAATATTTCTGCCCTCACTTGGGGGCCGTCACCAGGCAAAAACATATTTACACACTGTTACAGTTATCATAAAAACACATGGTCCAAAAGCTAGAATAGAACAACATTTTGTTTCTTACCAGAGTAAACCTCCCTCGTTTTACTCTGGTAAGAAACAAAGTGTTGTTCTATTTATAGCTTTTGGACCATGTGTTTTTACGATAACTGTAACAGTGTGTAAATATGTTTTTGCAGTGTGTATGTGCCTGAAGTTGGCCCCCAAGTGCGGGCAGAAATATTGCGCTTTTTAAAATTTGTGTGCCAAGGATGAATTTTATGGAGTCGACCCATAATCACCACTCATTTTTAAAGATCTTTATTGGTTCATTGTGTTTTACGCGATCGGCCATTTATCAGCAGCTTTGGAAATTAACTATGTTGTAGTTAGTAAACTTAGGTGCTATGACAAGGTCTTTTTTTACAGTTTGGGGGTTAAAGTCTGTACTGGTAGTTGTACAAAAACGCGGCCATTTTCGTGATTTATCAGAAATTCTAGGCTCGACTTACTATTGGCTAATTATAACCTTTTAGAAAGTTCATATCACGCAGTGAGGGACAATGGAGTCGTCTGACTTGCTAGCAACATATTATTTTCATCTCCCATTTTTTTGCTTCCTGACTTTTGCAGTTTGTTTCGATGGATATTTTAATATTGTTAACAAATGCACGAAAATGTTTTCATTTTTTAGTTATTTAAAGTGACAGAGAGGGTTCGTTGATTTGCCAATTCCCCCTCTCTGCTTGACGTACTGCCCCTATATTCCGCTTCTCAGAATGTTCTGTCATAGCTAATCGGCACCGTTGGTCTACGCTTTTCATTAAAGAGAACTAACTGTTTTTGTACATTTTTTTTAGGTAAAGGCAATCATGGCACTGGCGCCAATAACCGTACCAAAAAAGTGGATAGGACCAGTTAATTTCATGCAACCAGGACCAATCCTCGAATTTCTGAAACTTTTGCAACATGGAGAGCTGCCTATGAGTCACAATTGCACGACAAATCTTTTTGCATCTACGGTTTGCCAAATTCCCTTCATCAATTATGTCTGTCCAGCTTACCTTTTCTCAATTTTTGGAGCCGATTGGAGTCAATACAATGGGGTAAGTTCTGGAACTTGCGGTTGTTACGATTTTTCATACATTTTCATGAATGGAAAAATGTGTGATAATATTGTGTCAGTGTATGAATGTTTCAATAGCGGGTCAATGGATCAATGTACCAATGTGTCAGTTTAACAACGTGTCAAACAAATGATTGTGACAATGTATAATAGCACGAAATGAAAGCAATTAAAAATAATAGAAGAAATGGAAAATAATGCAGTTTTTGCATATTTGGCAGATTTTCCTCAAACAGCGGCCAATTGGTGGTTCGTTTTTGCAATACGGACTCGACTACAGTCAACTATGCTGAACTACAATACTGCATCTCTTATAACTTGGAATTCCACTTGTACGTGCTGTTGTTCCCAAAGAGAATCGCATGAATCCTCTGTTGAGGTTGGGGCGCCGACAGGCCGATGACGGCCGGAATTCAACACCACTGTGGTGAGGCTTGCGTTGTTACCAGTTATTTGATCACCAGAATTTGCGGCTGTATTGTCGGCCTGCGAAGAAGTATCAGTATAACTGCTCTGATGTTGCAAGCCGATTTTCAAATGCTGTCAAGCAGTCGTGGGTGGCAGAAAAACGTGTTTTAACGCGTTCAACTGAGCATGCCGAGGTGAGGACGCACCGAGGCAAAAGAGTAAAAGTCTTTAAAACGAAATTTTGTCATATGTCCACCCCCCTTCTCCCATCCCAAAGGGACCGACCCTTGGCCTATCTGTTGAGTCAAAGACATTTGGCCTGCATTGCTACAAACTACTGCTTTTTAAAATTTTTTATTCATTTTTATGATTGAAAAATGTGTGATAACTGTGGGAAGTGAAACTCAGCCCCTTCACTCCTCCACTTTTAAGCTGCCATTAACTGGTTTCTTTTTTTTTAATATTTACCCAAGAAGACAGTTTTTGTAGTTCTAAACACTTGTAGTATTTTGTCTCTAAGCCTTTCATTTTGTCGACCCATAATTTTATAGCCCTGCAGTTGTGCAGTGGTACTCTGTCCTTAAATCCAAATTCGTAGTCCTGGCTGTCGTCGTGCTTGTGCAAATTTTTCTTCGTTAAACTTGAAACTCTGGAATGTGTCAAGTGATTTTCATACTCTGTCGTCTGCTCAGCCTGTCGCCTTGCAATCTTCCTGAAATTATATCTTGGCAGGTCTTTCGATAAATCTATATCATTTGAAAATAAACGGTTAAAATTTAATGATTTAGTTGTTCCTGGATTCTTTATTTATTTTCTTTACTCCGGCATGCACCAAAATCGACTGCGCTAATACATACCCAGACACAACAACGTAGACGGCCAATCAAACTGCTGAAATCCCCTCTTAAACCTAACGAAACATTGACGATGGAAATAGGAGTCTTGATGCGGTTCGGTTTTATTCATTGGTGGCATAGATCGCCTGACTTCAGGCATGGATGACTTTTGAAGACGTGAAGGTTTCGGTTTGATCGGGAATTACGAATATTCTACATAAATATCCAATTAACGAACCAGAAGGCATCCAAAAAAAGGGGATGTCCACTAGAATGGCGTCTGAATCCATTGTGCCCAATCCTAAACCTTTGCCATGCCTTTGGCAGTTCCATGCGGTCAAATGATAAATCATATACATTCATGTGTTTCAGTATGATTACAAGTGGTAGATGAGAGGAGTGTTCCGTCTAGGCCTTGCATGAAAAAGGCCCAATGGTTGAAGCGGTGGGGGACTTGCTGCGTTAAAAGTCTTTTCAATATCCTAGTGACGAAACAGCTTCATGTTGATTTGGAGCTCGCAGTGCCGTTAGTCATCTGTGAAGAATATAGAACAGCCCAGAAACAGACCAAATGAGTAGCATTAGCCCAGAAATCAGCTAAAAGAGCTGTTCATTGGTACGTAAAGGCTTTGAGGCCCCTGGGAACTACCAATGCTCTGTAGATAACAGGATTTAATGAAGAACCTCCTACCGACCAACGTAACCTAACTTCCCAATCCACATTGGAAACTACTATGTGCGACCTAACCATTGAATTATTTCATATGCCGCATCAACTCCGTGCTCAATAAGCCTTGTGCTAAGTCACGAAATGGTGGTTTCTATACTCTTTGGACATTTTATGGTAACAACAGTTACTTAAAATGACACTTTTAATAACTTCTTCATCACCTCTTCTGACAATAACAATGTCTCGGTGTATGAATATATCAACAATGTGAATGCATCAACCGTGTATCAATTTAACAACACGTCCATACAATGTCTGTGATAATGTTTAATAACACGAAATGGTAGCAATATGAAAAAAAAAGACAAAAGAAACATGAAAGCTGGATTTTGAGATGGTGAGCAGGTAATTGTATGAAGTACTCACAAACGGTTGCAACTAAAGTATTTTCTATCTTGCTCTTACATACGGTTCACATCAAATGAATGCGAACCGGATTATCTTGATCCTAATTCTCTTGGTCCTATTTCTTGGTCCTGATGAATTCTCTTGATTCTAATGAAATTGCTACAAACTTCCAATTTGTAATGATATTTTTTAAATTCAAAATTGTCGTGGCCATAAATTTGTGCATTAACAAACTGTTTGATAGCCAAAACACTACAACATTTTGCTGGCTTACCTCCCAAATAATAATAATAAAAAAAAACAACACTGTAGTTGGATAACAGTTGTCTGGATATAACCACATACATCGTATGATTTTCACTCTCTTTATTACAAGAATAAAAATTCTTCTAAGATAACACACCAGCAGCCTACAAAAAATTACGTACCAGTGAGAAAGAGAAGTGTTAAAATGACAAGTGTTTCTGAGCACAATACAGGGCTTCATTTACGAACATTTACATTTCCTTGCCAACAGGGCCTGCAATAGAATTAGGCACCAATCGGAGAAAATTCAAAACTATTCCCATCCCAAAATATGCAAACACACACCAATGCAAACGCAGGCAAATAAACACACAGATCCCACGCTGCAGTCAGTAACACATTCAGAAATTTTTATTTGGGGGGTGGAGGGGATGGGTGAAAGCAAAGGAAATTGGAATTCCATCTAGGGTCTGTAAAAAATCATCCAAGGGGTCCCAGCAGATGCAATGAGGATGGTAAATGCAAGTTTAAATATACCACTTATTTTGGTATTTTTTCATATAGTTTCAGAATAAGATGTTTGCAAGACCATAGGTTGGATCGTTCGTTTTTTAAGTTATTTTTTAAAATAATTTTTATTTAATTTTTTTTGGCTAAATCTATTTCTGAAGAAGACAATTGTGTAAGAAACATGTTCACGAATTCACTACCTGAAAAATGTGCACAGTGCAAAATTCCTCCCTCCTGGATCCGGCAGACACAGTCCCTCTCACGTCTCATCCCGCAAACCATTTTTCATTCATTTAAGCTTGCCTCAGACCAGCTAAAAATATTACACTTCCGGGATTATTTGATTCCTTTAACTAGATTTTACTTTTAACTTCGGGTCTTTGGAGAGGGGGGGGGGGGAGGTCCCGTTTGCCCACAACTCGGTGTATCACTGCTCTGAGCTCTCAGTCA